>JADANK010000565.1:0-49712 GCA_021292215.1 Lophura nycthemera
ACCCGGGCACAGATGGAAATACTCCTCCAAAACATGCTCAGTTTTATTGGGACAGCTCCCTCAGGCCCATCACCACACACCATGCCCCACATTGCCTCACAAACGCAGAAATGGCACGGCCAGAGGGGTTTCTGCTCTGGGACAGCCCCTTGCTGCCTACAGGATGGTACAAAACTTTTCATGGAATGTCCATGCGTCTACCTCCAGCATTTCCTGTGTGTAACATGGAGCACTGTGATTCTCCTCTACCATGGCATCAATCATGCGGATGAGCTCTGCAACCTGCCGATCTCTTGCCTCCCCAGTGGCTCTGTTGCTGAAACCAATGTACCGATTTCCACACTTGGCTGCCATCTCCTTGAGGTATGGTCTCTCTTCTATGAAAACATTGAGGGCTTCTGGATGCTCCAGCTCTTCTGCTCGCGTGAATAACAGGATTGTGTACTTGCGAGCTTTATTATGGAAAATGTTGGTAACCCACTTAGCCACTTTCTGCTCCTCCTGTGTGATTCGTCCCAGCTGCATCACCAGGATGATGGCATGGACACCTCCATTGATTTTCTGAAAGGCTTTCTTAATCTTTTCAGCTGTTTCTTCATCAGCGTTCCTTGTATCAAAGAGGCCAGGAGTGTCAACTAGGAAAACTGGTCTTCTAGTAGAAAAGCCTTTGACTTCCTTGCACTCTTGGGTTACCAAATGTGCTGACAAGGTGGAATGGAATTCCTTCTTCCCAAAGGTGTTTTCCCGGTCGCACCTTCCCACTCCCCTCTTGCCCCCGCAAAACCTCACTGGATCCTGTGGAAACAAGCAAGACGAGTGTGAGCCCACGGGGGGAAACCACCTGCTTGCCACAAACCCGGCCCCCCCAGGCGGGAGGTGCCCGGGCCACAAGAAAGGGTCCCCAGCCACCCCGTGCCCGCGGGGTGGGGCGGGGCCGGGCGGAGCGGGTGCCGCAGGAACCAGGCCGCTCGGCCCCATCCGCCCTCACCTCGCTCTGTGAGCTCTCAAGCGGGGAGGGGAGGCAGCCCATCACGGCCCTCCCAAAAAAGCCCACGCGCCGCTGCCAAGGCTGCACAGGATGCGAACCCCCCGTCTTCTCCACCACTCAGCCGGAGCCCAGCCTGCCTCAGCTTCCTCTCCTGTGAGCAGCTCACCTTTGCTGTATTGTCCTCCTTGGAGACACTCACATTCACAAACGGGGAGCCCTGGAAGGGATTTTCATGAGAATGGCCAAACCCTCCCCCTGCTTCCCCCCTGGCTTAGAAATGAACAAAATGATCAATGGACCATCCCTGGGGGACACATTGCTGCGAGGACACCAAGGACATGGGCAGCTGCTGACAAGGACAGCAGCCCGCAAACCCCTGCCTAGGTTGAGAATGGGGCAGTGCTCCTGGTGCCTGGAGGAAAACCAGGAAAACCCAGTCCCATCCATGCCTGCCATCCATGGCCTTGATAAGTGGGGAGCAGCCCCAGCGCCCCAAGCCACAGCCTGCAATTTCGATACCGCACTGTCTGGAGCATGACAGCTATTATGGGAAATGCCTCTTTGTGGGACTTTTCGCCTATGGTTCAGCCTGTATTAGGATGGCACCGCGGAGGCAGCAGCACTGCCAGGGCATGGCCTGCCGAAGATGGTGGGAACATGGAGCATCCCTGCTCTCCTACTGGGGGCCCTGAGAACAGTGGGATGCCAGAACGTCCTGAGTTGGAAGGCACTCTTGGCTTCCACACTGAACAATCCAAACCCAAACCCTATGTCTGAGAACAGTGTCCCAGTGCTCAGCCTGTGCCTACTACCGTGGGGAGCTGCTCCATGCCCTCTGTCCTCCGGCACAGCCTTTCCCTCACCCGCACAGAACACTCCCCTAACAGCTCTACGCCATTCCATTGGGGCCTGTCAGTGTCAGAGCGGAGCTCAGTGCAGCCCCTCTGCTCCTTCTCAGTAGCCATAGGGCCATTAGGGGCTGTAGGGCCATGAGGAGCTACAGCTGCAGTGAGCCCTCCCCTCAGCCTCCTCTGCTTTGGGCCCAACAAACCCAGGGCCCTCAGCTCTCCTCACACCCCTTGCCCTGCAGACCCTTTCCCATCTCCGCAGCCCTCCTTTGGACGCTCTCTAACAGCTCCATGTCCTTCTGACACAGCGCCCCAACCTGCACCTGTGCTCGAGGTCAACCACGCAAGACAGAGGGGACGGTCCCTTCCCTCACCACCGCGGGCCTTGCACCCAGCCAGGGGGCCCTTTTGGCTGCAGGCACGCAGGCTCACATCCAGGGGCCGCCGGCCCAGGCCCCCAAACCTTTCTCAGAGCGTCAGCCACCCTCTGCTCCCCGTCTGTACGGAGGCAGGAGGTTCTCGAAGCAGCAAGTTTCCAGCCCCAGCACCAGGCAGGGGCTTTGCATCCCAAGAGCTCGGCAGCAACCCCCCAGGTGCCAGAGAGCCGGGGACCTCCCATTGCGCCTGTGGACAGCTGGGGCGCCAGCCTAGGGATGGAGGGCCCAAACGCCATTCCCAGGATTCACTCTGGACTTAAAACAAAACAAAAGGCAGGCAGAGAGCAACCCTATCTCTTGGCAACCTGGGAGTCCACCTCCCCCACCAAGGGTTCCACATCCCTGCGCCCACGGGGCCGGACTGAAGGCCCCATAGGGATGGCGCGCCTAGGGCTGCCCCACAGGGCTTTTCTCCAGCGCTCACCGGGGGCAAAACCCCCTTTAGACATAAGGAAGAACTTTTTCTCTGAGGGAGTGGTCAGGTACTGGAATAGCCACGGTGGTGGTAGAGTCGTCATCCCTGGCGTTTGGATGTTCAAGAGGCGTTTGGATGAAGAGCTGTGAGATACGATTTAGTGCCTGTGGTAGCAATGGTAATGGGAGGACAGTAGGAATAGATGATTTTGCAGTTCGTTTCCAACCTTACAATTCTATGATTCTGTGATCCGTACACTGCCCTGCAAAAGCTCCAAGTGACCTCAGATAAGGCTGTCAGCACGGGGGTTGGCCTGACCCACGAGGCGTAAACCCCTCTAGATTCAAAATCACAGATTTGAGAATTTTTAGAAATCACGAATCTGAACATGGAATGGGTGGGTTGAAAAAAAGATCACTTGGTTTCCAACCCCCCCTGCAGGGCCCCAAGACCCAAACCCTTCCCCATCCACCGGCCTTGAACCTCAGGGGTGGGGATCCACACTCCCGGGAACCTGTTCCAGTCCCACCACCCCCGGGAAAAAATTCTCCTATACCAACCAAACCTCCCCTCCCAAATTTAGCCATTTCCCCTTGTCCTTCCTTTAAACCTGGGAGAAAACCAACCCCCCCTCCCCAACTCCTTTCAGTATTTTGAAAATAAGGCCCCCAAACCTTCTCTTCTCCAAGCTAAACAAGCCAGTTCCCCAACCTTTCCTCCAGGAGGCCTCCACCCCTGCATCTTGTTGCCCTTCCCTACCCCCCCCCAAGAGCCCACGCCTCTGTGCTGGGGGCCCCGGGCGGATGCAGTACTGCAGGGGGGCCCCCCAGGCTGATAGGAGGGGGACATCACCCCTTCCCTGGGCCACCATTTTTAATGCAGCCCAGAAAACACGTCTGCCTCGGCGCAAGGGCACACTCCTCCCAGCCTGCCCAGCACAGCAACAAGGGCAGGAGGTTCAAACCTGGCCAAGGTCAGTGCTTTTAGAGTTTTCCTTCAGGCCCACCACCACACACCATGCCCTGCTGTCCACGAAGGCAGAAGGAACTGCACACTGGGAACTTCCCTCTCTGGCACCCCTTGCTGCCCACAGGATGGGACCGACCTGTTCGGAAGTTTCTCTTTAGTTTCCCGCATTTCTCGTTGTAACCGGAATCAGTTCTGCTCTACCATGGCATCAATCAGCGGAGACCTGCAACCTGCCGACCCCTCGCCCCTCCCCAGTGGCTCTGTTGCTGAAGCGATGCAAACCGATTTTCCACACTTTCTGCCTCCTTAGGTATTGGCTGCTTTCTATGAAAGCCTTCAGACCTTCTGGATGCTTCAGCTCTTTTGCTCGTTTAATAACAATTGGACCTTCTGCTTTCATAGAAAATCTTGGCAGCCCCCCACCTCTTTCTGCTTTCCTGTGTGTTGGCCCACTTTCATCACCAGGACAATGGCATGGACCCCCCGGAGAGGAACCGAAAGTCATTCTTCTCAGCTGTTTTCAGGTTGCTTCCATAGTGACATAAAGCCAGGAGTTCAACAAAACCACGACCGTCCCGCCAGCAGCCTTTGACTTCCTTGCCCTTGGGTTACGCTTTGCTGACATATAGGAAGGCAAATTCCTCCTTCCCAAGGAGGCGTTCCCGTAGCACTCTTCCCGCTCCCCGTCTTGCCCCTCAGCAATACCTCAGCTCGGATCCTGTGGAACAAGCAGGAGAGAGTTGAAGCCCCGGGTGCCAGGACAAAACCTTCCTGCTTTCCAACCACTCCCAGATGGAGGTTGCCCGGGGCCCACAAGGAAGGTGCCCCGAGGCCAACCGCTGTTCCCTGGGGGGAGGGGGGGGCAAGGGGCTGGAGCCGGGCTGCCCGCCAGGGCACACAGGGCTCCGCTCGGCCCCAATCCGCCCTTCAGCCTCGCTCGTGAGCTCTCCAGAGCGGGGAGTGGGAGGCAGCTCCGGGACACCCCCGAGGCCAACGGCCTCCCCTCAAAGCCCACGCGCCGCGGTGCACGAGGATGCGAACCCCCCCGTTCTTCCCCAGCCTCAGCCAGGATTCTGGCGGGAACTGAAAGCTGCCTATGTGCAGGTTTGAGGGCTCAACCTTTGGCTGTGACATCCTGGCCATTGGGAAAGCACTCACCACTCCACACGGGGGCCTGGAAGGAGAGAGACTTTCAAGTGAGAATGGCCACAAATTTCCCTGCTTCCCCCTCCTTGTGCTTATGAAAAATTATACAAAACGATAATGGACCCTCCCTGGGGACACATTCATGTGAGGAAACCCAAGGCCAATGGGCAGCGCAGGACAAGGACCAGCAAGCCCTGAGCCCCGGCCCAGGTTGGAATGGGGGGCAGTTCCCTGGGGGGGTGCGTGGAGGGGACAACCCAGGAAAAAGCCCAGTGCCCATCACACTGCTTGCCCCTTCCTCAGTTGTGAGCAGTGGGGAGCAGCACGCCCCGAGCCCCCAGGCCTGCCCTTTCGATACTTGCATTGCCTGGAGCTGGAGCATTTACGGGAAATGCCCTCTTTGTGGGACCTTTGGAACCACGGGCTCACAGTCCATTTCCATACTGGGTTTCCCACCAACCGGTGGCAGCAAGCACTGCCAGGGGCACGGCCCTGCCAAAATGGGGGCTGGAGATCCCTCGGTTCTTCCTGGGTGCCATGAGAAAGGTGGGATCCCAGAATGTCCTGAGTTGGAAGGGATTCCCCGGGTCCCCGTTGCCTAGCCTGACCCAAAACCCTATGTTGGAAAAGGGTTCCCCAGCGCTCCCCCCAGCAAACCCTCCCAGCCCAATGCCCACCCACCCCCTGTGGGGCCCAGCTTTTTCCCTTTCCCCACCTCCTCCTAACAGCTCCATGCCATTACACTGGGGCCTGGCACTGTCGGAGAGAGCCGAGCTTGGCGCTGCCCCTCCGCAGCCTATGAGGGGCTGGTAGGGCCACGAGGAGCTGCAGCTCCTCAGCCTCCTCTGCTTTGGCCCCAACAAACCCTGGGCCCTCAGCTCTCCTCACACCCCTTGCCCTGCAGACCCTTACCCATCTCTGCAGCCCTCCTCTGGACGCTCTCTAACAGCTCCATGTCCTTCTGACACAGCAGCACCCAACCTGCAGCCTGTGCTCGAGGTCAGACCACAGCACAGAGCAGAGGGGACGGTCCCTTCCCTCACCAGCACTGCTGGGCCTGCTGCACCCAGCGCATGGGGCCCTTTTGGCTGCAGGGCACTGCGGGCTCACATCCACGGGGCCAGCCATCCCAGAGCCCCCAGAACCTTTCTGCAGAGCTGTCAGCCACCCTCTGCTCCCCTGCCTGTACCGAGAACCCATTTCCAGTCACTGAAGGGAGCACTGAACAGAACTGGCCCTGAAATGGACTCCTTCGGAATATCCAGGGTCTATCTCCAGCTCACGTAGCCCCGTGTCCCAACCCCAGGGAGCCCAGCCCATCAGCCTAGCTTTCACTGCTCTGTGTCCATCCATGTCTGGCTGTGTGCTGGGCACGTTGTCTACCGGTTAGAAGCGGTGTGGAAGGCACTGCTGGAATCCAAGAGGGTTACATCAAGAGGCTCCCCTTGGTCTATTTGGTGGGTGAGATGTCCCAAAGGAGATGAAGGTAGCGGAGAGATGAGCTGGCCAAACAATCCCACCAGCCGGCAGGTAGGCAGGAGGTTCTCCGAGCAGCGAGTTCCAGCCCAGCACCAGGCATGGGGCTTTGCATCCCAAGAGCTGCGGCAGCAACCCGCACAGTTTGCCAGAGAGCCGGGGAACCTCCCATTGCTGCGTGGCCACTGGGGCTGCCAGGCCTAGGGAGGGAGGTCCCAACAGACATGCCATTCCCAAAGATTCACTCTGGACTTAAAACTAAAATTCAAAGGGGGGGAGGCAGAAGCCCCTCCTCCTTGCAACCAGGGGAAGCTCCCCCTCCCACCAAGGGCCTTGCCACATTCCCTGCGCCACAGCGGGGGCCGGAGCTGATTGGCCCCATAGGGATGGCGCTGCACCATAGGGCTGCCCACGGGCTTTTTTCTGCCAGCTTGCCTCTCAAACCAGCAAGGAGTGAACGTCCGATCCCCACACATGCTTCAGCACCGGCTCCAAATGACCCCCGGATGAGGGTGCCAGCCACTGGGCTTGGGCCTGACCCACATCGAGTGCGTAACCACGTCAATAGATTCATAAGGTCCAGGTCACAGAAATCTAGAATCCGGAATCACAGATTCATAGAATTAATCTTGATTTGAAACCAAGAATGGGCCGGATTGGGAAAAAGAATCAAGGAACCGTTTTAGAGTGGCGGGTCCCCAAACCACCTAAGCACTTGCCCAACCCCCCTGGCCATGTGCAGGGGCCCAACCACCACCCGGGGCCCCCGGCCCACCACCCTCCTTTGAATTTTCCTCCAAGGATGGGGCTTTTCCCCCCCCTTGTTTGCAGGGCCCCTTGGGTTTCCATCCTCACCACCCCCCAAAGAATTTCTTTAATAAATTAATTCCCTTCCCAATCTTCTCCCTCCATGTTTAAACAACCCCACCTTTTACCTTTCCCTATAAGAGGCCCACCCCCCACTTTTTCCTGGGAACCCCTCCAAGATAACCCTGGAAGGGGCCCCGGGCTTGGGAGCCTTCCCTTCCCAGGCTAAACAACCCAGTTCCCTTCCAAACCCTTTTTTATAGGAAAACCGTCCAAGCCTCTGACTCAAGGCCCCTCCTACCCGCCCCAAGAAACCAGGGCCCAACTGGGGGCCCCAGGCAGCAGGCTCAGTGTTTGGGGCCTTCCTTAGGCCCAGCGGGGCAACCCCCCCCCCTGCCCTGGCCAATTTCCCAAGGCAGAAGGAAAACGCCCGACGAGGAAGCCCTCCCTCCCACCCCTTGCCCCACAGGAGGCCAACCCAAACCAGGGTTTGCCGCAGGTGTTAAACCGGGCAGCCAAGGCTCAGGGCTTATTGGGAGGAGCTCCTTCAACCCCAACCACCCCCCCATGCCTTCTGTTCCCGAAGGCGAAGGAAACCACCACACTTTGGGGCGACGTTCTTCCTCTTTCTTGGCCCGGACCCCTTGCCCTGCCCAAACAGGTTGGTACCGCCTTTTCAGGGAAATTTTCCCAACCCGTTTCTGCTTTCCTGTGTGTTTCCCGGGCAATTCAACCGGACCAATGGCATACCAACTCCGGAGAGGCCTGAAACCTTCCTCCCTGTTTCCCCAGGGTTTTTCCTGGGAAAGCGGATGCAACCAACCCACACCTTTGCCGCCCTTTCTTCCTTCAGGGGTTATTGGCCTGCTTCTATGAAAGCCTTCCAAGGATTTGGTGTTTCCCAGCCTTTCCCGCTCCGCGTTTGAAACCACAAATTGGCGATCCTTTCGCATAAATTTGGTGGCCCCTCCAGCCCTTTCCTGCTTTCCCGTGTGGATTTGGGGCCCACGGAATTCCCCCGGACCAATGGCCCTGGGGACCCCCTGGAGGTGACGGAAAGGGTCCTTCCCCTCCGCCCTTTTCGGTTGTCTTCCCAATAAGGCCTGGAAAGGCCAGGATTCCCCAAAACCCCACTGCCGCCAGCACAAGGCCTTTGAAACCCCCCTTTTTTTTTTCCCCGGGATCAGCCAAGGAGCCCCCCCCAAGGGATTGCGGTTCCCAGTGGCCAACTCTTCCCGGTGTCCTTCCCATTGGGAATTCCTTCACTGGGACCTTGGAAGGGAGGGAGTGTGAGAGTGGGCCAAAACACCTCCCTGCCCTTGAAGGCCAAACTCCCCGATGGAGGTGCCCCCGGGGGCCACAAGGAAACCAAAGGGTCCCCACCCTTGCTGCTTTGGAAAGTTTGGGGGAAACGGGAACGGGGGAAACGGGCCCTTGGAACCCCGGCTGGCCCAGGCAGGCACAAACCAAGAAGGCTCGCTTGGGCCCCATCCGCCCTTCGCTTTCGCTCTTGGCCCAGACCGGGGGGAAGGGTGGCAGCTCAGGACACCCCCGAGGCCACGGCCTCCCTCAAAGCCCACGTGCCGCATGCACAAGGCTGCAAACCCCCCGTTCTTCCCCAGCACTCAGCCAAGAGCCCAGCTGAGCTGCGGTACGGAGTGGCTCACCTGTGCTCTGATGTCCTCCCATTGGGAGTGCACTCACATGGGGAGCCTGGAAGGAGAGAGATTTTAAGTGAGAGTGGAACAAACCCACAATCCTCCCATGCCAATGAAGGTGATACAGATGATCTCTATGACTCAGGTCAGTCCCACAGCCGTGTGTGCATGCAGAAAGCCAAATGGCATCAAAATTACCCATCTCCATTGATTTTCTCTTCGTATTTGGAAAGAAATATTGGCTGAAACTTATGCATGGAAGTCAGAACCCACTCCTTGAAAGCAGATTCTGCATCCTTGGAATCTCTTCCAGCAGTGGCAGCAGAGCTGCAGGCAACTCACCGAAGCAGCGCTGCGCTGTGTCTCCAGGTCTGAGCTGCACTTGTGCTGTTCCTGTCTCCCTCCTGCACAGCAGCACCGGGGCTGGAAACCGCTGTGCAGCTCAGCAGCGCTTTTAGAGGCAGCGTCAGGAGGAGGGCAGTGCTGGGATCAAAGATAGCACGCTCCACAATTGGCCACATTTGAGCTGTCCCACTGCGGGGGACCCGCCCCACGTGCCAAAGCCACATCCAGCCTGGACTTGGGCACTGCCAGGGAGGCATTAGCAGCTATTCCAGGAAACTTGATTTACGGCCTCACTTCCCTTGTCTTAAGGAATTTCTTCATGATACCTTAACTAAACCTGCCCTCTTTTACATTAGAGCCATTCACCTTTGTCCTATTCGTACATTCTCAGATAAACTAAGCATTGTTGTTCAGTGCAGTGCCACAGCCCTGGCACAAGGACCCAGAGGCTGTGAGGTCTCCTCCTTGGGAACTCCACTGCCCCGGACATGAGGCTGTGCCCCCTCTTCTATGGGAGTCCCTGTGGAGGCAGGGGAGACCAAACCCCACATCCCCAAACCACAGGTCACTGGGGCTGCAGGCAGCTCTGCAGACCGCCCGCTCCATCCCCGCCCGTCGGTCCCCCATCGCCCACTGCCCAGGGCTGTGTCCCTTTGGCTGTGGAACCTCTCCAGGGACGGAGACCCACCGCAGTGCTGGGCAGCTGGTGCAGTGCTCACCCACCTGCACAGGTGGGAAAGGGATCGGTGATGTTTCCCTCAGAGTTTCTGTGCTTCAAGTCCCGCCCATTGCCTCAGCTCCTTCTTCCTTGGACCAGCTGTGGCACCAAGGAAGATGTGGATGTGCTTTGGTGATTTCAGGTCATGTTTAGCAGGCCTTGCTCTGAGGCACAGGGCTGTGCAGCTCCCTGCAGGCCAGGCCCTGGGGACTCATGGCTGGCCCTGGGGACAATGGACCGGCTTTTGGTACACACAGCTGTGAGGACACTCGAGGGCATGGGCAGCTGCATGACAAGGACAGCGGCCCTGCAGACCACTGCCAGGGCTGAGAATGGGAGCAGTGCTCCTGGTGCGTGGATGGATGCCAGGAAAAGCCCAGTGCCCATCACACTGCTGCCATCCTCAGTTGTGAGCAGTGGGGAGCAGCCCCAGCGCCCCGAGCCACAGCCTGCACTTTCGATATTGCACTGCCTGGAGCTGAGAGCATTTACGGGAAATGCCTCTTTGTGGGACCTTTGGACCACAGCTCACAGTGTGTATTGGGATGGCACCTCAGTGGTAGCAGCATTGTTAAGGCACAGCCTGCCCAGGGTAGGGGCATGGAGCATCCCTGCTTTATTCCTGGGTGCCACACTGTGTGAGTCCACAGACACTTCCTGTAAATGCGCTCAACTCTGTGGAGTGCAGATCTTGGAACTAAGAGCAAAGGGGGGCAGAGAGCCTTGGTTTTTGCACGTAAGGCAGCTCCCCAACCCACACAGCTGCCATCCCCTGAACCGCCTGAACGACCCAGGGATAGAGTCAGGGATAGAGACGGCCATGTGTGCTGTTTCCCTGCATCCGATCCCTACAAACCTAATTTAAGAGAAGAGTGCATAGAGTAATGCATGGAGAGGTAGCAGAGTGGGCAGGGAAAGAAGGGCATTTTTCAACTCTCAATCATACAGGAGAGAGAGCTCCCAAGCCTGGCAGCTCTTCCTGTCATTGCTGTGATTTTCAAGGTTTTCTTTGTCTGGTAAGAGATACGAATCCCACCATCCCACAATCCACAAATCACTCAGTCAGCAGGGCTGCAGGCACACCTCCATCCCTGCCCATGTGTGCCCCACTGCCCACTGCCCAGGGCTGCTGTTTAGCCTCTCCAGGGATAGAGACCACAACGCCGCACTGGGCAGACCTTGTGAGGCCCCATCTGTAGTTCTGTGTCCATATCAAGGAAATGGACATGTTGGAGAAGGTCCAAGGGAGGTCAGGAAGATGCCCAGAGGGCTGGAGCACCTCTTCTGTGAAGACAGGTTGAGGGAGCTGGGGAGTTCAGCCTGGGGAAGAGAAGGCTGCAGGGAGACCTCACCGCAGTCATCTGGTGCCATCTTATAAACTCGAGGGAGGCCGACATTTTACATGGGCAGATTGTGATAGGGCAAGGGGGAACAGTTTTAAACTAAAAGAGGGGAGATTTGAATTCAATGCCAAGGGGAAATTTTGCACTGAGAGGGATGCCCCATCCCTGGAGATGCACTTGACCAGGCTGGCTGGAGCTGTGGGCACCTGAGCTGGTGCCTGATTTCAGGGCTAGTGACCCTGCCCACAGCACAGGGAATCATTGCTGCAGAGATCAGATTCAGGGCAGGTAAGACTGCACTGGGCAAGAGATCTGAAGTGAAAAAGGCCAGAAAAAAATGCTCTTTTTAAGGCTTTTTTGAAGCCAGCAACAGCGCTGTGCTTGTGCCGGAGGCTGGCAGCTTGTGGGCAGGCTGCTGAGCAAGCGGGGGTGGAGCTGGCACTGTGAATCCTGGACCTCAACACCTGGCTGCCAGGCTTTAAATAGCCTCGGGGAGGGCAGCAGTTGGCTTCCAGAGAGCACATGGGTTGAGCAGTGTTGCTGCCTACTGAAAACAGGGAGGGGAAGTCAGTGAGTGAGCGCAGCCTATACTGCCCGTATGGCACTGCGGCTGTGGGAGGTGGGTCCAGGGGCAGGGAGTGCAAGAGCTGTCCCTCTTGGCTTACGAGACCGGCTTTCCTTTTGGCAGTCTCTGAGACCGCAGGCCTAAACTTGGTCTCTGTCAGACAGCGGGCCTGCTCCAAGACCATGGAGACCAAGACAGAGGGCCTGCCCAGAAATGTAGCTGCTCAGGTCTCCGGCTGCAAGGGGTGCCTGAGCCTGCTGCTGCCTGCGGAGGGTGGCAGGAAGGCAGGGATTGCCTCTGTGTGGGTTGTGAGCAGGTGGATGAGCTGCTCAGCCTGGTGGGGGACTCAAGGAGGAGGTGGAGAGACTGGGAGCCATCAGGGAGTGTGAGCGGGAGATTGACTGGTGGAGTGATTCGCTGGTGTGCCAGAGGGAAGGGTGCCAGGGAGATACCCCAGGAAAGTGGTAGACCCCTGTCCTGTCACAGTCGAACAGACCTGACAATGAGGAGGGTTGGCAAAAGTGCAGGGGAGAGCAGCAGCAGAGTGGCCAGCCTTAGGCAGCAAGCAGGTACAGACAGAGCAGGTCCAGGAAAGTCCATCAGCAGGCAGGCATTATGTAGTGAGGCTTCTGATGTCAGGCATCTCCCCTCATGGTTGTTGGTCTCTATTTTATCCTTCTTCTGCCACTGTGGCATTCCTGGGCGCTTGGGTAAGAATCATGTGCAGGAGTTCCTGCATGCTTGGACAGTACCACCTGAGATGGCTATCTCCCTCGAGATAAGCCCACACAAAAGACTCCTTCCCAACCATTAAGCTGCCCTTACTTGTGTTATTTGCACTGCTTGGAATGGAGCACACTTACGGGAAATGCAATTGTGGGATCTTTGTCCTCACTTGGCATGTGTGCAGGTGATGTGGGTGAGCCCCAGCTTGAAGGCAGCAGCAGAACAGGCAGCATATTTCTGGAAGAACTGTCAGGATAAAACGTTCAACACACAGCTGAACAATCCCCCTGCCACATGCAGGGCCACCAACCTCCTCATTTAATGCTAGACCAGGCTGCCCAGGGTCCCATCCAATCTGGCCTTGAACACCTCCAGGGACGGGGCATCCACAACCTCTCAGAGCTGCCTGTTCCAGTACCTCACCACTCTCTCAGGAAAGAATTTCCCCCTGACGTCCAACCTAAATCTCCCCTCCCGCAACTTAAAACCATTTCCCCTTGTCCTGCAGTTACCAACTCTTTCAAAGAGTTGATTCCGCTCCCCTCTGTAGGATCCTGCTCACTCCTCCTGTCCTGTGTTGGACATGAAAACCACCAAGCTGCTGGAGCTCACAGACCACTGCGACACTGCTCTCAGACACAGGGTTTGGGTTTGGCATGTCTAACGCGGAGCCAGGGGTCCCTTCCAACTTGGGACATTCTGGGATCCCACCATTCTAATAGAACCCAGGAGGAGTGCAGGCATGCTCCATGTCCCCACCCTGGGCAGGCTGTACCCTGGCAGCACCTCTACCACTGTGGTGCCATCCCAGTACAGACTGAGCCGTGGTCCAAAGGTCCCACAAAGAGGCATTTCCCGTAAATGCTCTCAGCTCCGGGCAGTGCAATATCGAAAGTGCAGGCTGTGGCTCAGGGCAGTGGGGCTGCTCCCCACTGCTCAGGGCTGAGGATGGCAGCAGTGTGATGGGCACTGGGCTTTTCCTGGGCATCCATTCACGCACTAGGAGCACTGCCCCCATTCTCAGCCCTGGCAGGGTCTGCAGGGCTGCTGTCCTTGTCATGCAGGAGACCATACCATCATGTCTCCTCGCACTGATGTGTCTCCAGAGCCGATCCATTGTCCCCAGGGCCAGCCATGAGTCCCCAGGGCCAGGCCTGCAGGGAGCTGCACAGCCTGAGGCTGTGCAGTTTATCCTCAGGATAAACTGAGCCACAGGCCAAGAGACCTGTGGTTTGGGGATTGTGGGATTTGGTCTTCCCTGCCTCCACAGGGACACACATAGCAGGGGGGCCAGCCTCCTGTCGGAGGGCTGGAGCTCCATAAGAAGGAGACCCCACAGCCTCTGGGTCCTTGTGCCAGGACTGCAGCTCTGCACAGCACAACAATGCTTCCGTTAACTGAGAGTGCACCTCTAGGATAAAGATGAATGGCTAGAAAGTAAAAGAGGGCAGGTTTAGTTAAGGTATCGAGAAATTTTTTAAGACAAGGCTGGTGAGGCCATTAATTAAGTTTCCTGGAAGAGCTGTTGATGGCCCCATCCCTGGCAGTGCCCAAGTCCAGGCTGGATGTGGCTTTGGCACAGTGGGCGGTGTCCCTGCAGTGGGACAGCTCAGATGTGGCCAATTGTGGAGCAGTGCTATCTGTGATCCCAGCACTGCCCTCCTCCTGACGCTGCCTATAAAAGCGCTGCTGAGCTGCACAGCGGTTCCAGCCCCGGCACTGCTGTGCAGGAGGAGAGCAGGAACAGCACAAGTGCAGCAGTCAGACCTGGGGACACAGCGCAGCGCTGCCTCGGTGAGTTGCCTGCAGCTCTGCTGCCACTACCAAAAGAAATTCCAAGGATGCAGAATCTGCTTTCAGGGAGTGGGTTCTGATTTCCATGAATAAGGATCAGCCAATATTTTTTTTCCTACGATGAAGAGAAAGTCAATGGAGATGGGTAATTTTGATGCTGTTTTGCTTTCTCCATGCACACATGGCTGTTGGATTGACCTCAGACCCCAGAGATCCTCTGTATCACCTTCATTAGCACAGGGAGTGAAGCAGGGGAGGTTTGTGTCATTCTCTTAAAATTCTTAAAATCTCTCTCCTTTCAGGCTCCCTGTGTGAGTGTGAGTGCTCTCCCAATGGCAGAACAGCAAAGCACAGGTGAGCCACTCATACATGCACACAGGCAGCTGCAGCCTGCCAGGCTCCTGGCTGAGTGCTGGGGAAGCACAGTGGGTTTGCATCCTCATGCAGCCTCGTGCACGCAGCGCGTGGGCTTTGTGGGAGGCCGTGGCCTCGGGGGTGTCCTGAGCTGCCTCCCATCTCCCCGCTCTGAGAGCTCACAGAGCGAGGCTGAGGGCGGATGGGGCCGAGCGGCCCGTGGTGCCTGCTGGCAGCCGGCTCCAGCCCGTGCCCCGTCCCGTCCCCGCAGGGCACAGCGGTGGCTCGGGGACACCTTTCCTTGTGGCCCCGGGAACCTCCATCTGGGAGTGCGTGGCAAGCAGGAGGTGTCCTGGCACCGTGGGGATCACACACATCTCTGCTTGTTCCACAGGATGCGAGCTGAGGATATTGCTGGTGGGCAAGACAGGGAGCGGGAAGAGCGCGACAGGGAACAGCATCCTTGGGAAGGAGGAATTTGACTCTTATATGTCAGCAGAGTCGATAACCCAAGAGTGCAAGGAAGTCAAAGGCTGCTCTGCTGGACGGTCAGTGGTTGTTGTTGACACTCCTGGCTTTCATGTCACTATGGAAGACAACCTGAAAACAGCTGAGAAGAATGCCTTTCAGTTCCTCAACAGAGGGGTCCATGCCATTGTCCTGGTGATGCAGCTGGGCCAAATCACACAGGAAGAGCAGAAAGAGGCTGAGTGGCTGACCAAGATGTTCCATGCTAAAGCAGACAGGTACACAATCCTGTTATTCACGCGAGCAGAAGAGCTGAAGTATCCAGAAGACCTGAAGGCTTTCATAGAAAGCAGCCGATACCTGAAGGAGCTGGCAGCAAAGTGTGGAAATCGGTGCATCGCTTTCAGCAACAGAGCCACTGGGGAGGCGAGGGATCGGCAGGTTGCAGAGCTCATCCGCATGATTGATGCCATGGTAGAGCAGAATTGTGATGCTCCGTGTTACACACGAGAAATGCTGGAGAAACGTAAAGAGAAATCTCCTGAACAGGTCGGTACCATCCTGTGGGCAGCAAGGGGTCGGTCAGAGAGGAGACGTCTCCTCAGCTGTGCTGTTCCTTCTGCCTTCGTGGACATGCAGGGCATGGTGTGTGGTGGTGGGCCTGAAGGAGCTCTCAATAAGCACTGAGCCTTGCTGCCTGGTTGAGCACCTGCGCATGCCCTGTGTTCTGCTGTGCTGGGCAGTGCTGGGAGGGGGTGTGCGCTTGCAGCTCAGCAGGCCGACTGTGTTCTGGGCTGCATTAAAAAAGGGTGGCCAGCAGGGAGAGGGAGCTGACTGTCCCCCTCTACTCGGCTCTGGTGAGGCCCCATCTGCAGTACTGCATCCAGGCCTGGGGCCCCCAGCACAGCAAAGACGTGGAGCTCTTGGAGCGGGTCCAGAGGAGGGCACTGAGATGGTCAGAGGGCTGGAGCAGCTCTCCTACGAGGAAAGGTTGAGGGAACTGTGCTTGTTTAGCTTGGAGAAGAGAAGGTTCTGGGGTGACCTCATTGTGGCCCTCCATACTTGAAGGGAGCGTGTAAAGAGGAGGGGGAACGGCTGTGTACAAGGGTTTATAGTGATAGGAAAAGGGGGAATGGTCTCAAACTGAGACAGGGAAGGTTTGGGTTGGATATGAGGAGGAAGTTTTTCATCCAGAGGGTGGTGAGGCACTGGAACAGGTTGCCCAGGGAGGCTGTGGATGCCCCATCCTGCAGGCATTCAAGGCCAGGCTGGATGTGGCTCTGGGCAGCCTGCTGTAGTGGTTGGTGACTGCACATAGCAGGGGGGTGGAAACAAGATGATCATTGAGGTCTTTTGCAACCCAGGCCGTTCTAAGGTTCTATGATTCTATGTTTCTATGAATCTGCGATTCTATGACTCTATGAATCTGTGATTCTATGATTCTATGATTCTGTGACTCTGTGACTCTATGAATCTATGACGTGGTTACGCACTCGATGTGGTCAGGCTCAGGCCCAGTGCTGGCAGCCTCATCCGGGGTCACTTGGAGCCGGTGCTGAGCAGTGTGTGGATGCGAGGTTCACTCCTCACTGGTTGAGAGCAGCTGGCAGAAAAGCCCTGTGGGCAGCCCTATGTGCAGCGCCATCCCTATGGGGCCATCAGCTCCGGCCCCGCTGTGGCGCAGGGATGTGGCAAGCCCTTGGTGGGAGGGGGAGCTGCCCATGTTGCAAGAGATGAGGTGCTCTCTGCCTGCCTTTGATTTTCGTTTTAAGTCCAGAGTGAATCTCTGGAAATGTTATGTCTGTGGGACCTCCATCCCTAGGCTGGCAGCCCCAGCATGTCCACAGGCAGCAATGGGAGGTCCCCGGCTCTCTGGCACACTGTGCTGGTTGCTGCCGCAGCTCTTGGGATGCAAAGCCCCATGCCTGGTGCTGGGCTGGAACTTGCTGCTTGGAGAACCTCCTGCCTACCTGCCGGCTGATGGGATTGTTTGGCCAGCTGTTAGAGGAGTGTAGGCGAGGGAAAAGCTGTGCCCCAGAGGGTGGTGGGCATGGAGCAGCTCCCCTGGGCAGTGGGCATGGGCTGAATTGCTGGAGCTCTGGGACACCGTTCTCAGACATAGGGTTTGGGTCAGGCTAGTCCAACGTGGAGCCAGGGATCCCTTCCAACTCAGGACATTCTGGGATCCCACCTTTCTCATGGCACCCAGGAAGAACAGAGGGATGCTCCACATCCCCATCTTTGACAGGCCGTGCCCTGGCAGTGCTGCTGCCACTGTGGTGCCGGACCAGTATGGAATGGACTGTGAGCCGTGGTCCAAAGGTCCCACAAAGAGGCATTTCCTGTAAATGCTCTCAGCTCCAGGCAGTGCAGTATCGAAAGTGCAGGCTGTGGCTCGGGGCGCTGGGGCTGCTCCCCACTGCTCACAACTGAGGATGGCAGCAGTGTGATGGGCACTGGGCTTTTCCTGGATGTCCATCCACACACCCGGACACTGCCCCCATTCTCAGACCAGGGCAGGGGTCTGCAGGGCTGCTGTCCTTGTCATGCAGCTGCCCGTGTCCTTGTGTGTCCTCACAGTGATGTGTCCCCAGGGATGGTCCATTGATCGTTTGTATCATTTTCATAAGCACAAGGAGGGAAGCAGGGAAGATTTGTGCCATTCTCACTGAAAGTCTCTCTCCTTCCAGGCTCCCCGTGTGAGTGTGAGTGCTCTCCCAATGGCAGGATGTCACAGCAGGGTGAGCCGCTCATAATGCACACAGGCAGCTTCAGCCCTGCCGGAATCCTGGCTGAGTGCTGGGGAAGCACGGTGGGTTCGCATCCTCGTGCACGTGGCGCGTGGGCTTTGTGGGAGGCTGTGGCCTCGAGGTGTCCTGAGCTGCCTCCCATCTCCCCGCTCTGAGAGCTCACAGAGCGAGGCTGAGGGCGGATGGGGCCGAGCGAGCCCTGTGTGCCTGCTGGCAGCCGGCTCCAGCCCGTGCCCCGTCCCGTCCCCGCAGGGCACAGCGGTGGCTCGGGGACACCTTTCCTTGTGGCCCCGGGCACCTCCATCTGGGAGTGCGTGGCAAGCAGGAGGTGTCCTGGCACCGCGGGGTTCACACACGTCTCTGCCTGTTCCACAGGATGCGAGCTGAGGATATTGCTGGTGGGCAAGACAGGAGCGGAAGGCGCGACAGGGAACAGCATCCTTGGGAGGAGGAAATTTGACTCTTTATATGTCGCAGAGCCAATAACCCAAGAGTGAGGGAAGTAAAGGTGCTCTGCTGGCGGTCATGGTTGTTTGTTGCACTCCTGGCTTTCATGTACTAGGAGACAACCTGAAAACAGCTGAGAAGAAGCCTTTTCAGTTCCTCAACAGAGGGGTCCATGCCATCTCCTTGATGCAGCTGGGCCAAATCACCGGAAAGGAGAAAGAGGTGAGGGGCTGACCAAGTGTTCCATGCTAAAGCAGACAGGTACACAATCCTGTTATTCACGCGAGCGAAGAGCTGAATTTCCAAAGACCTGAAAGGTTTCATAGAAGCAGCCGTACCTGAAGGAGCGGCAGCAAAGTGTTGGGAAATCGGTTTTGCATCGCTTTCGAACAGGCCCTGGGGAGGCGAGGGATCGGAGGTTGGAAGCTCATCCGCATGATTGAGCCATGGTAGGCAGAATCGTGTCTCCGTGTTACCACGAGAAATGCTGGAAAGAAACGTAAAAGAAATCTCCTGAAAGGTCGGGTAATCCTGTGGGCACAAGGGGTCGGCCCAGGAGGAGGATCTCCTCAGCGTGTGTTCCTTCGCCTTCGTGGACATGAGGGCATTTGTTGGGTGGTGGGCCTGAAGGAGTCCTAAGCAACGGTTGCTGCCGGTTGAGCCCGCGCTGCCCTGGTTCTGCTTGTGCGGGGCAGTGCTGGGGGGGGGTGTGCGCTTGCGCCAGGGCCAACTGTGTTTGGGCTCTTATAAAAGGGTGGCCCAGCGGAGGGGGAGGTGATTTCCCCCTCTCAGCTTGGTGAGGCCCACTGATACTGTCCACCGGGCCCCAGCAAGAAGAGGGGAAACTTGAGGGGGTGAGGAGGGCCAAGATGTCAGAGGGCTGGACCTCTCCTGAGGAAAGGTTGAGGGAAACTGGGCTTGTTTAGCTTGGAGAAGAAAGGTTCTGGGGGACCTTTTGTGGCCCTCCACACTTGAAGGAGGTATAAAGAGGAGGGGGAACGGTGTGTACAAAGGGTTTATGTGATTAGGAAAAGGAGAATGGTCTAAAGGGGACAGGGAAGGTTTGGTTGGATATGAGGAGGAAGTTTTTCCAGAGGGGGGGTGGGCACTGGAAAGGGCCCAGGAGGTGGGAGCCCCACCCTGCAGGCTTCAAGGCCAGGCTGGTGTGGCTGTGGGCAGCCTGCTGTGTGGTTGCAGGGATGGAAAATGCAGGGGGGGTGGAAAAAATGATCGGTGAAGTCTTTTGCCACCAAGGCCATTTAAGGTTCTTGATTCTTGTTTCAGAATTTGTTCTATACTCTATGATCGTTGATTCTAATGTTCTATGGCTTGAATCTTTGGACTCTATGAATCATGAGGGTTACGCACTCGATGGGTCAGGTTAAGGCCTGGGCTGGCGCCTCATCCGGGGGTCACTGGGCCGGTCTGGCAGGTTGGATGCGAGGTTTCACTCCTCACTGATTGAGAGCAGCTGGCGAAAACCCCTGTGGGCAGCCCTTGGCAGCGCCATCGTATGGGCCATCAGCTCCGCCCCGCTGTGGCGCAGGGATGTGGCAAGCCCTTGGTGGGAGGGGGAGCTGCCCATGTTGCAAGAGATGAGGTGCTCTCTGCCTGCCTTTGATTTTAGTTTTAAGTCCAGAGTGAATCTCTAGGAATGGCATGTCTGTGGGACCTCCATCCCTAGGCTGGCAGCCCCAGCATGTCCACAGGCAGCAATGGGAGGTCCCCGGCTCTCTGGCACACTGTGCTGGTTGCTGCCGCAGCTCTTGGGATGCAAAGCCCCATGCCTGGTGCTGGGCTGGAACTCGCTGCTCGGAGAACCTCCTGCCTACCTGCCGGCTGGTGGGATTGTGATTGTTCTGCCAGCTGTTAGAGGAGTGTAGGTGAGGGAAAAGCTGTGCCCCAGAGGGTGGTGGGCATGGAGCAGCTCCCCTGGGCAGTGGGCATGGGCTGAGTTGCTGGAGCGCTTGGACACCGTTCTCAGACATAGGGTTTGCGTCAGCCTAGTCCAACGTGGAGCCAGGGATCCCTTCCAACTCAGGACATTCTGGGATCCCACCATTCTTATGGCACCCAGGAAGAACAGAGGGATGCTCCATGCCCCCATCTTTGACAGGCCGTGCCCTGGCAGTGCTGCTGCCACTGTGGTGCCGGACCTGTATGGACTGTGAGCTGTGGTCCAAAGGTCCCACAAAGAGGCATTTCCCATAAATGTTCTCAGCTCTGGGCAGTGCAGTATCAAAATTGCAGGTTGTGGCTCAGGGTACTAGGGCTGCTCCCCACTGCTCACGACCAAGGATGGTAGCAGTGCAATGGGCTTTTCCTGAGAGTCCATCCACACACCAGGACACTGCCCCCATTCTCAGATCTGGGCAGGGTCTGCAGGTCTGCTGTCCTTTTCATGCAGCTGCCCATGTCCTCGTGTGTTCTCGCAGTGATGTGTCCCCAGAGATGGTCCATTGATCGTTTGTATCATTTTCATAAGCACAAGGAGGGAAGCAGGGAAGATTTGTGCCAATCTCACTTAAAATCTCTCTCCTTCCAGGCTCCCCGTGTGAGTGTGAGTGCTCTCCCAATGGCAGGACGTCACAGCAAAGGTGAGCCACTCACAGCTGCACACAGGCAGCTGCAGCCCGGCCTGGTTCCTGGCTGAGTGCTGGGGAAGCACCAGGGGTTTGCAACCACATGCAGCCTCGTGCACGTGGCGCGCGTGCCCCGTCCCGTCCCCGCAGGGCACAGCGGTGGCTCGGGGACACCTTTCCTTGTGGCCCCGGGCACCTCCACCTGGGAGCTGGCGCGTGGCAGCAGGGGCTGTCCTGGCACCGCGGGGCTCACACACATCTCTGCTTGTTCCACAGGATCCGAGCTGAGGATATTGCTGGTGGGCAAGACAGGGAGTGGGAAGAGTGCGACAGGGAACAGCATCCTTGGGAAGGAGGAATTTGAATCAAAGCTGTCAGAATCTTCCGTAACCCAACACTACAACAAAGCTGAAAGCCGTTTCTTTGGAAGACCAGTAGTTGTTGTCGACACCCCTGGCCTTTTTGACACTAGAGAAGTCAACCTTAGAACAGCTGAAAAGATAAAGGAGGGTGCTCGATACCTCTCATCAGGGCTTCATGCCATCATCCTGGTGATGCAGCTGGGACGAATCACTCAGGAAGAGAAGGATGTGGTTGAGTGGGTGACTAAAATTTTCAATATTGAAGCACAGAGGTACACAGTCCTGTTATTCACCCGAGCAGAACAGCTGGAGCAACCTGAAGATCTGAAGAATTTCATAGAACAGAGCCCATACCTCAAGGACCTGGCAGCAAAGTGTGGAAATCGGTACATTGGTTTCAGCAACAAAGCCGCCAGAGAGGTGAGGAATCAGCAGGTTACAGAGCTCATCAACATGATTGACACCATGGTAGAGCTGAATGGAGATGCTCCAAGTTACACGCGAGAAATGATGGAGAAAGACAAACGGACCTTTCTGGACAAGGTTTGTACCATTCCCAAGGTAGCAAGGCATCAGCCAGAGTGGAGATGTCTCCACTGTTGTGCCATTCCTGCTGCCTTTCAGGGTGATGCGGGGCTTGGTGTGTACGGGCTGTGATCACAGCCCCAAGCTGCTAGAGCTCACAGAGTGTTTTGGCACCGCTGTCAAAGACAGGGTTTGGATTTGAGTGGTCATATGTAGAGCCAGGGGTTGGATCCGTGTGGGTCCCTTCCAAGTTGGGGTATTCTGTGACACTCTGGAGAAGAGGACATGAATGTCCTGTGTGGGTGTGCAAAGAGCTGTTGGGAACTGAGCGGTGCCCAGAGCCATCACAGGAGGCAATGGTCACAACTGGAAGAACAGGAACTCTGCAGGAAAAATCACCACTCCGTTTCCCACCTGTGCAGGTGGGTGAGCACTGCACCAGCTGCCCAGCACTGCGGTGGGGTCTCTGTCCCTGGAGAGGTTCCACAGCCAAAGGGACACAGCCCTGGGCAGCAGGCGATGGGGGACCGACGGGCGGGGATGGAGCGGGCGGTCTGCAGAGGTGCCTGTGAAATGACCTTTGGTTTGGGGATGGTGGGATTTGGTCTCCCCTGCCTCCACAGGAACACTCAGAGCAGGGGGCCAAGTCGCACATTTGGGGTGCTGGAGAACCACAAGGAGCCTCTGAGTCCTTGTGCCTGGGCTGCGGCACTGCACAGCACAACATGCATAAGTTTCAGCCAGTATTTCTTTCCAAAGACGAAGACAAAGTCAATGGAGATGGGTAATTTCAATGCCATTTGGCTTTCTCCATGCACACACGGCTGTAGGACTGACCTGAATCCCCAGAGGTCATCTGTATCATTTTCATTAGCACAGCGAGGAAAGCATGGGAGGTTTGTGCCATTCTCACTTATAATCTCTCTCCTTTCAGTCTCTCTGTGTGATTTCGAAATCACTCCCAGGACAGCAAAGCAAAGGTGAGCCACTCAGTGCCGCGTGGGCAGCTGCAGCCCAGCTGAGCTCCTGGCTGAGCGCTGGTGAAGCACGGGGGGTTTGCATCCTCATGCAGCCTCGTGCACGCAGCACGTGGGCCTTGTGGGAGGCCGTGGCCTCGGGGGTGTCCTGAGGCTGCCTCCCATCTCCCCGCTCTGAGAGCTCACAGAGCGAGGCTGAGGGCGGATGGGGCCGAGCGAGCCCTGTGTGCCTGCTGGCAGCCGGCTCCAGCCCGTGCCCCGTCCCGTCCCCACAGGGCACAGCGGTGGCTCGGGGACACCTTTCCTTGTGGCCCCGGGCACCTCCATCTGGGAGTGCGTAGCAAGCAGGAGGTGTCCTGGCACCATGGGGCTCACACACGTCTCTGCTTGTTCCACAGGATCCGAGCTGAGGATATTGCTGATGGGAAAGACGGGGAGTGGGAAGAGTGCGACGGGGAACACCATCCTTGGAATGAATGCTTTTGAATCTTTAATTTCAAGCATTTCAGTAACCTCAGACTACAAGTGTGCCAAGAATAGCGTCTGTGGAAGACCACTAGTTGTTGTCAACACCCCTGGCCTTTTTAACACTAGAGAAGACAACAACAAAACAGCTGAAAAGATTAAGAATGGCCTTCGATTCCTCTCATCAGGGGCCCATGCCATCATCCTGGTGATGCAGCTGGGACGAATCACTAAGGAAGAGCAAGAAGTTGCTGAGTGGCTGACCAAAATTTTCAGTTCTCAAGCAGAGAAGTACACAATCCTGTTATTCACCCGAGCAGAACAGCTGGTGTATCCCGAAGATCTGAAGAGTTTCATAGAAAAGCACCCATACCTTAAGGGTTTGGCAGCAAAGTGCCAAAATCGGTACATCGCTTTCAATAACACAGCCATTGGAGAGGCGAGGAATCGGCAGGTTGCAAAGCTCATCGGCATGATTGATGCCATGGTAGCAAAGAATCGTAGCGCTCTGTTTTACACAGAAGAAAAGGATGGTTTTTGGAAGTTTTTTGTAAATCTTTGTCCTGTCCAATAAACATCAAGCGTTTGGTCTGAGAGCAGAAGTCTCATCCTTTGTGCCATTCCTGCTGCCTCTGCAGTGTGATGCGGGTGTAGCAGTGTGCTCCCTCCTCCCCTCAGCATTCTGTGGTGGGCTGGCCCTTATGCCCAAGACCTTGCTCATAACTCATAACACTATCCTGCTAAATACTATGACTGTGAGTTAATCATCTTGCAGCCTGCAACTCTCTTGATCTTTAATTCTCAGAATAATATTGCATGTGATCTCTCAATTCCTTCTAGATATGGAGAAGCTTGAGTAAGTGTGGTCACAGGACAGATTGTGTGCAGTAATTATTGGAAGTAACTGAGTGAGAGATTCGCCTCTTAAAAGAAGAAAAGGGTTGAAGAAACCTCCACAGTGGAATGAACAGAACATGCAAGCAGTCTGTTCCATGACGGTCCGGCAAGCAGCGTTAAGACCTGCAAAGCATAGATTGTTAGCAGCACCAGGGGAGCTTGATAGGCCAGCTCCAAGAGGTACAGCACAGATGGTGGAGCGAGGTGTAAAACTCTGCATCAGGGAAGGATGGAGCTTGGTGGTAACATGGAACTGAGAAACTGCATAGCAATCCTCCCGAGCTGGCAGCTTCTCAAATTTCTATCACAGCAGTCGCAACAGAGGAAGGTACAATCAGAAGCACTCCATCTGAAAGTAAGGAAATAGTATAAGAATCATAGAATCATGGAATCACCAAGGTTGGAAAAGACCTACAATATCATCCAGTCTAACTGTCCACCAATCACCAATAGTTCCCACTAAAACCATGTCTTTCAACACAACATCTAAACATTCCTTGAATGCCTCCAGGGTCAGTGATTCCAGTACCTCCCTGGTCTGTCCGTTACAAATTCTGACCACTCTTTAAGAAAAGTAGTTCCTCCTAATGTTCAGATAGCTCAACAGAGAAGGAATTCTGGGGAAGATACCATTGCAGACAAGTTGGGAGATCAACACTGACTTCCAGGACCAACTGACAGGCTGAGCTTCTCCCTGCATACGGATGTCTGCCATGTAAGATTTGCATGCTTGGTTACAACTAGTGTTTCCCTCACAGACTTATACCATAGTTTAATGTGTTCACAGTTGCCTGTATTATTCACATCCTTGGTGTTCATTTCTGCTCTGCTCTGGCGTTTTCCGCCAGCTGTCACTGTCAATTCAAGAGAATCTGTCATTGTTGCTTCAATAAAGAGCACTACTCCACAAGGTAGTTGTAAGAGTTCTCATTGAGCACAGCCAAACTCCTTCAGGGTGCTCACAGAATCACAGATCACAGAATGGTTGGGCAGGAAGGCACCTCAAAGACCATCTGGTTCCATTCATAGGATCATAGGATCGTAGAATCATAGAATCATAGAATGGCCTGAGTTGAAAAGGACCTCAAAGGTCAAAGCCTGCAAACTATAAAAAGAGATTTCAGGGGTTTAGGGCATTTAGTTCAAGAAGCAGGAGAGCTTGTTCTATACCTTCAGGGGCAGCAAAGGACATGGAGCAGGCTTGGAAAACACAAGTAATGAATAATTGGCTCAGAGGCTGGTGCCAAGGCAGGAACTTTGGGTTCTTTGATCATGGAGCAGTTTACTTGGCCCCTGGCCTGTTGTCCATGGATGGAACCCACCTATCTCAAAGGGAGAAATGAATCCTAGCTGAGGAGTAGCAGGGTTTATTGAAAGAGCTTTAAACTACCTACAAGAGGGGAAGGGGACGAAACAGGGCTCACCAGACATGAGTCTAGGGGAACAATTCTTTTGCTGGGGGTGAGGCAGATGACTCAGCTGAAGTGCATCTACACCAATGTACGCAGCATGGGCAACGAGCAGGATGAGCTGGAAGTGACTGTGTGTCAAGCTAACTATGACCAAGTTGCTATTAATGAAACATGGTGGGATCACTCCCACAACTGGAGTGCTGTGTTGGATGGCTACAAGCTCTTCAGAAGGGTTAGACAAGGAAGGAAGGCTGGTGGGGTGGCTCTTAATATTCAAGAATATTTTGATGTTGAAGAGATTGGGGTTGGGAATGATAAAATTGAGTGTCTGTGGGTAAGGATCAGGGGGAAGGACTGTAGGGGTGACATCTCAGTAGGTGTCTGTTGTAGACCACCTAAACAGGATGAACAGATGGACAAGACATTCTATGAGCAACTTGCAGAAGTCGCACGATCTCCAACACTCGTTCTCATGGGAGACTTCAACTTCCCTGGTATATGTTGGAAGTATAATGCAGCACAGAGGAAGCAGTCCAAGAGGTTTCTAGAGTGCGTGGACAGTAGCTCCTTACACAACTATGAGACGTACGAGAGCATACCAGGAGTGGTGCCCTGCTAGACCAGGTGGTCCAGGACTGGTGGGAGATATGAGGGTTGGGGACTGTCTCTCCTGCTGGCCCTGCTCAGCTGGCTCTCTCTCAGTTTCCCCTGGAGAAGAGCACGTGTTTCTCTTGCAATGTACTAGAGTAAGACTACTTCATCTACAATCTCGTACTTTGGATGCTCTTGTCTCTCTCATTTTGTTTGATTTGGTTAAATTTAGTAAATTACCGTTCCTCCTCAAATCGTTGCCATTGTGTTTTCTCTACATTAAAACTTTCTACTAGCTCTCTGCCCTTCCCCTTCTCCTGGAGCTTGTGGCCTGCAATGTGCCTCGCTGTGGGGCCAGGGCCAGCCAGGTCACACGACAAACTGTTAGTACCCCTTCCTTTTTTTTTCTTCTCTTTTTTGTCTCTTCTTTTTTCCCAGGCCTGTGCCCTCCTGTCACAGACTTATATCTAGGGATAACCCCATGACAGTGAGATCACATGGTACATGATTGGCACCCAGTGGATCAGGCCCAGCCAACACGTGTTCATGAAAGGCAGGTCGTGCTTGACCAACCTCATCTCCTTCTACGACTGGGTGACCAGACTGGTAGATGAGGGAAAGGCTTTTGATGTAGTCTACCTAGATTTCAGCAAAGCCTTTGACATGGTCTCTCACAATATTCTCCTGGGCAAACTGACTGCCCGTGGCCTGGACAGGTACACGCTCCTTTGGGTAGGAACTGGCTAGAGGGCTGTGCCCAACAGGTAGTGGTTAATAGAGTTAAGTCTGACTGGCAACCCATTACAAGTGGTGAAGAGATGTCCCCCAGGGGTCAGTACTGGGGCCCATCTTGTTTAATATCTTTATTGATGACATAGATGAGGGGACTGAGTGTACCCTCAGTGAGTTTGCAGATGACACCAAGCTGGGAGGTGGTGTTGATCTGCCTGAGGGCAGGGAGGCCCTGCAGAGGGATCTTGGATAAGCTGGATCGCTGAGCTGAGGTGAATGGGAAGAGGTTCAACAAGGCCAAGTGCCGGGTCCTGCACTTTGGCCACAACAACCCCATGCAGCGCTTTAGGCCTTGGGACGAGTGGCTGGATGACTGTGAAGAGGAAAGGGACCTGGGGGTGTTGGTTGATGCTCGGCTGAACATGAGCCAGCAGTGTGCCCAGGTGGCCAAGAGGGCCAATGGCATTTTGGCCTGCATTAGAAATGGTGTGGCCAGCAGGAGCAGGGAGGTGATCATCCCCTGTACTCAGCTCTGGTGAGGCCGCACCTCGAGTGCTGTGTTCAGTTTTGGGCCCCTCACTACAGGAAAGACATTGAGGCCCTGGAGCGTGTCCAGAGAAGGGCAACGAAACTGGTGAGGGATCTGGGGCACAAGTCCTGTGAGGAGCGGCTGAGGGAGCTGGGATTGTTTAGTTTGGAGAAGAGGAGGCTCAGGGGAGACCTCATCGCACTGTACAACTTCCTGAAGGGAGGCTGTGGTGAGGAGGGGTTTGGCCTCTTCTCCCAGGCAAGGAACAGGACCCGAGGAAATGGCTGCAAGTTGTACCAGAGGAGGTTTAGGTTGGACATGAGGAAGAACTTTTTCTCTCAGAGAGTGGTCAGGCACTGCAATGGCTGCACAGGGAGGTGGTGGAGTTGCCATCCCTGCAGTGTTCAAGAGGCGTCTGGACGAGGACCTGCGAGATCTGGTTTAGTGCTTGCGGTAGCAGTGGTGATGGGAGGATAGTTGGACTAGATGATCTTCTAGATACTTTTCAACCTTGTGATTCTATGATTCTATTCCTACATCCTGTCCATCATGGTCCCCCAGTGCCCACTGCCCAGGACTGTGTCCGCTTGGCTGTTTAACCTCTCCAGGGACAGAGATTCCTCTGCCATGCTGGGAAGTCCTCTTGAGGCCTCATCTGAAGTTCTGTGTCCTCAAGTTCAAGGAAATGGAAATGTTGGAGAGGGTCCAAAGGAGGCCACAAAGTTGCCCAGAGGGTAGGAGCACATCTCCTGTGAAGACAGGCTGAGGGAGCACTGCCTGGAGTTGAGAGCATTTACAGGAAATGCCTCTTTGTGGGACCTTTGGACCACAGCTCACAGTCTGTACTGGGATGGCACCATAGTGGTAGCAGGATTGTTAAAGCACGGCCTGCCCAGGGTGTGGGCATGGAGCATCCCTGTGCTCCTCCTGGGTGCCACACTGTGTGAGGCACAAGGTCCACAAACAGTTCCCATAAATGCACTCAGCTCCGTGAAGTGCAAATATTGAAACTGAGAGCAAAGGGAGGCACAGAGCTGTGGTTCTTGCTCCAAGGACAGCTCCCCTTCCCATACTCCACCATCCCCAGAACATCCTGAACGCCCCGTCACCATGCACCCCATCTCTCTGCATCCCATTCCTACAAACCCCATTTAAGAGAAGGGTGCATGGAGGGTTACATGAGGAGGTACAGAGTGGGCAGGGAAGGAAGGGCATTTTTCAACTCTCAATCATACAGGAGAGATCTCCAGAATGCTGGCGGTTCTTCCTGTCATTGCAGTGATTTTCATGGTTTTCCTTATCTGGTGAGAGATGCGAAACCCACCATCCCACAGTCCACAAATCACTCAGTCCTTGGGCTGCAGGCACACTTCCATCCTTGCCCATCGTGGTCCCCCAGCACCCGCTGCCCAGGGCTGCGTCTTTTTGGCTGTTGAACCTCTCCAGGGACAGAGACCCCACTGCCACAATGGGCAGTCCTCAGGAGGCCCCATCTGAAGTTCTGTGTCCTCAAGCTCAAGGAAATGGACGTGTTGGAGAGGGTCCAGAGGAGGCCACGAAGATGCCTAGAGGGCTGAAGCACCTCTTCTGTGAAGACGGGCAGAGGGAGCTGGGGGTGTTCAGCCTGGGGAAGAGAAGGCTGCAGGGAGACCTCACTGCAGTCATCTGGTACCTGAAGAGATCTTATAAGCTGGAGGGGGGCTGACTTTTTACATGGGCAGATTGTGGTAGGGCAAGGGGGAATGGTTTTAAACTAAAAGAGGAGAGATTTATATTCGATGTCAAGGGGAAATTTTTCACTGAGAGGTGCCCCAATCCTGGAGGTGCTCTTGGCCAGGCTGGATGGGGCCCTGGGCACCTGAGCTGGTGCCTGATTTTGGGGCTAGCCACCCTGCCCACAGCACAGGGAATGCAACCAGACGGTCTTTGAGGTGCCTTCCTGCCCAACCATTCTGTGATCTATGGTTCTGTGAGCACCCTGAAGGTGAAGGGCTGTGTTCAGTGATAACACTTACAACTACCTTGTGGAATATTGCTCTTTACTGAAGCAAGAGATGACAGATTCTCTTGAATTGCCAGAGATAAATACACAGCCTGCAGAGGAGAAACAATTATCAAGGATGTGAGTAACGCAGGCAACTGTGAGCACACTGAACTATGGTATAACTATAGTTTCCTGAGGGAAGCAGTAGGTGCTTCCAGGAAATGGCACCCTTCTGTGAAACCTTTCAGACCTCTTGGATCCTCCAGTTCATCTGCTCGGGTGAATAACAGGATTGTGTATCTCTCTCCTTCAGTATGGAAAATCTCAGTCACCCACTCAGTCACTTGCATCATTTCTTTAGCGATTTGGCCCAGCTGCATTACTGGGAGGTGGCAAGGACAATTTCATTCAAGCATGAAAGACCATTCTTAATCTTATCAGCTGTTCTTCTGCTGAAATCCATAGTGTCAAAAACACCAGGAGTGTCAAACAAAAACAACTGGTCTACCATGGATGTGGATTATATCTTCCTGGTACACTAGGGTTACTCCATTTCCTGCACAGCCAGAGTCACATGAGTTCTTTCTGAGGATGCTGTTCCTTGTTGAACTTTCCTCACTCCACATCCTGCCCACCAGCAGGAATCTGCGGGTCAGTCCAGTGGAACAAGCAGAGACGAGTGTGAGCCCCGTAGTGCCTTGACACCCCCTGCTCGCCACACACTGGCTCCCAGGCGGAGGTGCCCAGGACCACAAGGAAAGGTGTCCCCAAGCCAGCGCTGTGCACAGCGGGACGGGACGGGGCATCTCCTTTGGGACATCTCACCCACCGAGTAGACCAAGGGGAGCCTCTTGATGTAACCCTCTTGGATTCCAGCAGTGCTGTCCACACCACTGCTCTCAGGAACCTTTCAGACAAAGTGCCCAGCACACAGCCAGACACAGAAACAGTGCGACGGGAAAATGCTGGGCTCCATGGGGTTGGACTCATGGCACTGGGACACAGGGCTACATGAGCTGGTGGCAGACCCTGGGAGTTCCAAAGGTCTATATTCCAGGGCCAGTTTTCTTCAGTGTTCCCTTCAGTGACTGGATATGGGTTCTCAGTTCAGACTGGGGGAGCAGAGGCCACAGAAGGGCTCTGGGAGCTCTGAGACGACCCAGTGGATGTGAGCCTGCAGTGCCCTGCAGCCAAAAGGGCCCCATCCCCTGGGGTGCAGCAGGCCCAGCAGTGCTGGTGAGGGAAGGGACCGTCCCCTCTGCTCTGTGCTGTGGCCTGACCTCGAGCATGGGGTTCAGGCTCAGTGCTGCGTGTCAGAAGGACACAGAGCTGTTGCAGAGAATCCAAAGGAGGGCTGCGGAGATGGGGAACGGTCTGCAGGGCAAGGGGTGTGAGGTGAGCTGAGGACCCTGGCCTTGTTGGTCCCAGAGCAGAAGAGGATGAGGGGAGGGCTCATGGTGGCTGCAGCTCCTTGTGGCCCTACAGCCCCACATCGCCGTCCTGCACCTGACAGTGAGCGGAGAGGCAGTGCTAAGCTCTGATCTCTGGTGACAGACAGGCCTTGAGGGAATGTCATGGAGCTGTCAGGGGAGGGTCAGGTAGGAGTGAGGGAAAGGCTGTGCCCCAGAGGGCAGTGACCATTGAGCAGCTCCCCAGGGCAGCTGGCAAGACCACGAGCTGCTGGAGAGCTAGGACACTGCTCCCAGACATAGCGTTTGGGTTGGCTTGTCCAACGTGGAGCCACGGGCCCCTTCCAACTCACAACATTCTGTGATCTGCTTGTGCCCTGCAGCCAGTAGACCGGCCATGGCGACACATCAGTGCAAGGACACATGAGGACATGGTCTGCTGCAGGACAAGGACTGCAGCCCTGCAGACCCCTGCCCAGGGCTGAGAATTGGGGCAGTGCTCCTGGTGCGTGGATGGATATCCACAAAAAGCCCAGTGCCCATCACAACGCTGCCATCCAAGGCCATGAGCAGTGGGGAGCAGCCCCAGCGCCCCGAGCCACAGCCTGCACTTTCAATATTGCACTGCCTGGAGCTGAGAGCATTTACGGGAAATGCCTCTTTGTGGGACCTTTGGACCACAGCTCAGTCTGTACTGGGTTGGCCCCGTGCTGGTAGCAGTGATGCCAGAGCATGGCCTGCCCAGGGTGGGGACATGGAGCATCCCTGCACTCCTCCTGGGTGTCTTGTGAATGGTGGGATCACAGATTGTCCTGAGTTGGAAGGGACCCCTTGCTCTATGTTGGACAAGCCAAACACTATGTCTGAGAGCAGTGTTCCAGCACTCTTTGAGCTCTGGCATCTTGGTGGGGTTCATATCCTAGGGAGGACAAGAGGAGGGGGGATGAGCAGGATCCCCCCAGGTGAGGGCCTCTTGAGAATCGCAGAGGAGGTCAACCCACCAGGAGCTGGGACAAAGTGCCTCAACACTGATTTATTGGAAATGAACAGGATGATGCAGAGATGTGCATGCTGTTGCATGGCTATGGCCTTTGGGGTATCAGGGAGACATGGTGGGATGTCTTTCATGGTGGACTGTGGGACACAGCTCCTCAGGAAGGACCCAAAGGTGAGTTGAGCAGCTGGAGTGCATGGAGCTCTGCCTCGAGAGGGCTGAGGAGCCAACCAAGAGTTTATCAGTCAGGAATAAAGAGAGAACAGGGAAAAGGGACATTATAATGGGCACTTGCTACAGGCAGACAATGTTGGAAGAACGAGCAGATGCTGCCCTCTACCAATGGATAAGAGCAGCATCACATTCCCAAATGTCCTCATGAGGGAGCTCACCCACCCCTGCATTTCTTTTAGAGACACCACAGCATGCCGTAAGCAATTCCAGAGGTTCCTGGAGTTGATGAGTACTTCTTCCTCCAAGTGACAAAGCCAACAAAGATTGATGCTCTGATGGATGCTCACCAGCAAGCAGGAACTTGTGGGGAGCAGGAAAGTCAAAGGCAGCCTTGGCTGCAGTGACCATGGGCTAATGGAGAGCAGGGAGGAGAATGGCACGGAGTTAACTAGATCAATCTACGCCTGTGACAGTAGGCTCCCTGGAAAATGAAACGAATTTCAACTCAATTAGAACAGAAGAAAGAAGAGGAAAGAGGTCCAGAGGAGTGTCTCAGAGATCCAGGAGAAGCACCCTTGAGTCCAAGGGAGAGGCCCTGAATAAGGCTGCGGTCATCAACGCCTATGAGGGTAACAAGAAGTCCTGAAAGAGTAAGAGGTGAGCAAGATATTGTTATCATTTTTGATTGATATCTGAAAATGAATGAAATTCGAAGTCTGAGAAAAGACTTTTCACGTCTCCCAAATGAGCCTATTGTCACCTGGTTACTTCGATGTTGGGACAATGTCAACAGTGTGTGGCTAGATAGTAGAGAAGCTCGCCAACTGGGTGGCATTGCTAGGGACTCAGCCATTGACAGAGGCATTGGTACATGCCAAAACCAGGCCTTCACCCTCTGGAAGCGGATGTTGTTAGCTGTAAAAGAAAGATACCCCTTCAAAGACGATCTGATGCCTGAGAAAAAGAAATGGACTGATATAGAAAAAGGCATCTGTTATTTGAGAGAATATTCTGTGGTGGAAACACTACATAGCCCCGATTTCATTCCTGATGAGCCAGACCAAGAGCATGATCCTGAGAGAGTCAGGTGTACACCAAATATGTGGCGCACATTCACAAAGACTGCACCAGAAAAGTATGCCAGTACATTTGCAGCAATGTCTGGCAGAGGGGAAAGAAGACTCCTTATAAATGAATTGATTAATAAACTTCAAAACTAAGTTACATTTAAGCCCTCTGCGAGCTTGTGTTTCAGCCGTTGCAAAAGTAGCTGAAAAACTGAACAGAAGGGAAAGCAAACAAGAAGATATAATAGACAAACTGTCCACCATGCCTAATGCTGATGAATCCATGGTGGTAACAGGTGCATCCAATGGGGACCAGAATTCCCAAAACAGCCTACTGGAGGGGCTGATCAACTTGGTTTCCTCCCAGCCAGTGTCATCCAACGTCTCAGCTATCAAAAGAAGATGTCCTCCTGCTCGAGCAAGTGACAACAGTAAGACTACGTCACGTTTTGCCTTGTGGCATTACCTATGTGACCATGGAGAAGATATGAAGAAGTGGCATAAACAACCTACTCCTGCACTTCAAGCATGGGTAAAAGAATTACAAGATAAATCAACCACCAACGTGAAATTCTCCAAAAAGGTGATTGCTCCAGGTGCTGCAGACAATGAAGGTAACAAATAGAGGGGTCCTGCCCCCAGCCAGTGGGGGGGAAAGGGATAATAGAGTGTATTGGACTGTGTGGATTAGATGGCCTGGCACATCAGAACCACAGAAATATAAGGCCCTGGTGGACACTGGTGCTCAGTGCACTCTAATGCCCTCGAGTCACCAAGGGACAAAATCAATTTATGTTCATGGGGTGACTGGGGGTTCCCAAAAGCTGACTGTGTTGGAGGCTGAAATCAGCCTCACTGGTAAAGACTGGCAAAAGCACCCTATTGTGACTGGCCCAGGGGCTCCATGTATACTTGGTATTGATTACCTCAGAAGGGGATAATTTAAGGATCCCAAAGGGTATCGATGGACCTTTGGAATAGCTGCTGTAGACACAGAAGGTGTTAGGCAGTTGTCTGTCTTGCCTGGCCTATCTGAAGATCCATCTGTTGTGGGATTGTTACGAGTGAAAAAGCAACAGGTACCGATTGCTACAAAAACGGTGCACAGACAGCAGTACTGCACCAACAGGGATTCCTCGCTCCCCATTTTTGGGGAAGTCTCTGGACTCTCAGGACGCGCTGGAGACATAACAGCACACCAATGTGGTTAAAGGCTGTTAGTCTGCTTTATTGTTAAGCACTACTCTATTTATACATGTTAACAGAGCATTCTGCAAAACACTCTTCAGCCGTTCACACAGGCACTTAGCCAGTCAGAGCCATGAGATGTTCCTTCTTCTTCTAATGGTGCCCTTGGTTCTCATGCCACTTATCTTGCTCCACAGCTGCTACTCTGAACAATTTTTTCTTTCTCCACAGCTGCTGTTCTGAACAGTTTTTTCTTACGTTCCCACACCCATTCATAAGTTGCTTCATCAACTAGAGAGTCAGGGAGTGATCAGCAAAACTCACTCACCTTTTAACAGCCCCATATGGCTAGTGAGTAAAGCCAGTGGAGAATGGAGGCTGACGGTGGACTACCGTGGCCTGAATGAAGTCACACCCCCACTGAGTGCTGCTGTGCCGGACATGTTAGAACTCCAGTATGAACTGGAGTCAAAAGCAGCCAAATGGTATGCCACCATTGACATTGCTAATGCCTTTTTCTCCATTCCTTTGGCCAAAGAATGTAGGCCACAGTTTGCTTTCACCTGGAGGGGCATTCAGTATACCTGGAATCATTTGCTCCAGGGGTGGAAGCATAGCCCAACCATTTGCCATGGGTTGATCCAAGCTGCACTGGAACAGGGCGGTGCTCCTGAGCACTTACAGTACATTGATGACATCATTGTGTGGGGCAACACAGCAAAGGAAGTTTTTGAGAAAGGAGAGCAAATAATCCAGATGCTTCTACATGCTGGTTTTGCTATTAAGCGAAGCAAAGTGAAAGGACCTGCCCAGGAAATTCAGTTCTGAGGTATAAAGTGGCAAGATGGCCGTCGTCACATCCCAACAGATGTGATCAACAAAATCACTGCCATGTCTCCACCCACTAGCAAGAAAGAGATACAATCTTTTCTGGGTGTAGTGGGCTTTTGGAGAATGCATGTTCCAAACTACAGCCTCATTGTAAGCCCCTTTTATCAGGTGACGCAGAAGAAGAATGACTTTGTGTGGGGCCCTGAGCAGCAGCAGGCTTTTGAACAGATTAAACAAGAGATAGCCTGTGCTGTGGCCCTGGGGCCAGTATGGATGGGACAGGATGTAAAGAACATCCTCTATACTGCTGCTGGAGAGAAAGGTCCCACTTGGAATTTGTGGCAAAGAGCCTCAGGAGAGACCCGAGGCCGACCTCTGGGATTCTGGAGTCGGGTGCACAGAGAGTCTGAAGAGTGCTACGCTGCAATTGAAAAGGAGATCTTAGCCACATATGAGGGGATTCAGGATGCTTCCGAAGCAGTCGGTACTGAAACACAGCTCCTTCTGGCACCTCGACTACCAGTGCTGAACTGGATGTTCAAGGGAAAGGTTCCCCCCACCCATCATGCTACTGATGCCACTTGGACTAAGTGGATTGCGTTGATTACGCAGCGAGCACGGATGGGGAACCTCAGCCGTCCAGGAATCCTAGAGGTCATCATGGACTGGACTGAAGGCAAACAGTTTGGAACATGGCCAGCAGAAGATGTATTGTGTGCTAAAGAGGCCCCACCATACAATGAACTACCAGAAAATGAAAAGAAATATGCCCTGTTCATTGATGGACTGTGTCGTACTGTGGGGAAGCATCGCAGATGGAAAGCTGCTGTGTGGAGCCCCACACGACAAGTTGCTGAGGCCACTGAAGGAAAAGGAGATTCAAGCCAATTTGCAGAGGTAAAGGCTGTCCAGCTGGCCTTAGATGTTGCTGAACGGGAGAGGTGGCCAATGCTTTATCTTTACACTGACTCATGGATGGTGGCAAATGCCTTATGGAGTGGTTACAGCAGTGGGAACAAAATAACTGGCAAAGAAGGGGTAAGCCGATTTGGGCTGTGGAAAGACATTGCTGCCCGAATAAAGAATATGGTTGTAAAGGTGCGCCATGTAGATGCTCATGTGCCCAAGAGTTGGGCTACAGAAGAACAGCGAAATAACTATGAGGTAGATCGAGCTGCCAAAATTGAGGTGGCTCAAATAGACCTGGACTGGCAGAACAAGGGTGAATTATTTCTAGCTCGGTAGGCCCATGAGACCTCGGGCCACCAAGGAAGAGACGCAACATATAAGTAAGCTAGAGACCAAGGGGTGGACTTAACTACGGATGCTACTGCACAGGTTATTCATGACTGTGACACATGCGCCATAATTAACAAGCCAAGAGGATGAAACCTCTCTGGGGGGAAGAGTGATGGCAAAAGTATAAATATGGGGAGGCATGGCAGGTTGATTCTATCACCTTGCCACGATCTCGCAGTGGTAAGTGTTATGTGCTTACCATGGTGGAGGCAACCACTGGGTGGCTTGAAACATATGCAGTACCCCATGCTACCACTCGAAACACCATGTTAGGTCTCGAGAAACAAGTCTTATGGCGACATGGCACTCCAGAAAGAATTGAGTCCGATAATGGGACTCATTTCAAAAATTCTCTTGTAAATGCTTGGGCCAAAGATCATGGCATTGAGTGGATTTATCACATCCCATATCATGCACCAGCTTCTGGTAAAATTGAACACTACAGTGGTTTGTAAAAACTGTGTTGAAAGCAATGGGTGGCAGAACATTTAAGCAATGGAAGAAGTGTTTGGCAGGAGCCACCTGGCTGGTCAACACTAGAGGATCTATCAATCGTGATGGTCCCACAATCCAGCTCCCTACATACTGTAGAGGGAGACAAGGTCCCTGTAGTACACGTAAAGAACGTGTTGGGAATGTTGCGTTTTTGTGATTTTTTGCTGTCAGTATTACACATCAGAACGTCATGTGAAGGAGTGGGAGTTAACAAGTTAATGTTCTGGTTCCATTTACTGCCTTTTATGGGCATTCTGAGTACTCTGATGGGGGAGAAGGGGCAGCATTCCTGGAGGAGTTGGCATGAAGAGGAAGATAGGCGGAGCTCTGAACAGGACCTCGGCGTTTCTCCCTCTGGGCCTGCTCAGCTTGCAGTGGAGAAGGGCACCTGCTTTCCTTGCACTATCGTGGGGTCTTGCACTTTAGGCTCTCTGCTCTCTCTCTCATTTTGTTTGATTTTGTTGGATTTAGTAAATTACTGTTCCTCCTCAGATCGTTGCCGCTGTGTTTTCTCTTTGTTAAAACTATCTACTAGCTCTCTGCCCTTCCCCCTCTCCCAGAGCGCGCAGCCTGCAGCACGCCTCGCTGTGGGGCCAGGGCCGGCTGGATCCATGCCTCTCCAATATAGAGAAAAGGATGTTGTCAGGGACCATGTCAAAGGCCTTGCAGAAGTCCAGGTAGATGACATCCACCGCCCTTCCCCTGTCCACCGAAGCCGTCACTCCATCATAAAAGGCCACCAGATTGGCCAGGCATGATCTGCCCTTGGTGAAGCCACGCTGGCTGTCTTGAATCACCTCTTTGTCTTGTATGCGCCTTAACATGGCAACTAGGAGGATCTGCTCCATGATCTTCCCAGGTTCAGAGGTGAGACTCGCCAGCCTGTAGTTCCTCAGGTCTTCCTTTCTCCCTTTCTTAAAAATGGGAGTAATGTTTCCCTTTTTCCAGTCGCTGGGAACTTTATCAGACAGCCTTGATTTTTCAGATGACAGAGAGCAGCTCAGCAATCACACGAGCCATCTCTCTTATAACCCTAGGATGGATATCATCTGGCCCCACGGACTTCTATACATTCAGTTTCATGAGGAGGTTTTGGACTTGTTCCACTGTTACTGTGGGAGGGAATCTGCTCTTCTCACCCACATCTAGACCTTCAGGGTCCTGGCAGAAATGGAGGAGCCTGACCACCAGCGAAGACTGAGGCAAAGCACTTATTGAGCACCTCACGTTTTTCCATGTCTGAGGAAGCCAGTTCTCCGTATTCATTTATCAGAGAGGGAACACTCTCCTTGGCCTGTCTCCTCCTTCCTGTGTACCTGTAGAACCCTTTTCGTGTTATTTTTAATATCCCTCATTAAGTTCAGCCCTATCTGTGCCTTGGCTTTCCTGATCTTATTTCTACACATGCGGATAACGTCCCTATATTCTTCCCAGGCTACACAACCCTGCTGCCGCGTTCAGTACATTTCTCTCTTTTCCCTCAGTTTAAGCTGCAGGTCCTTGCTCAGCCACGTCGGTCACCCGCCTCCTCTGCTCAATTCCTTCTGCTGGGGGATGGAGAGCCGTTGTGCTCTCGGAAGGGCATCTTTAAACAGCTGCCAGCCCTATTCTGTTCCTAGGCCTTTAAGGACAGTTTCCCAGGAGATCCCACTCAGCAGTTCCTTGCACAGCCAGAAGTTCACTCTCCTGAAGGTCAGGGTCCTGACTCTGCTTTTTGCTCAGCCTGCGTTCCTCCAGATCACAAACTGCACCAAGACACGATCACTGCAGCCCAGGCCGCCTCCAATCTTAACCTTTCTAATGCTCTCCTCTGCATTGGTGAGCACTAGGTCCAGTAAGGCTTCGCCTCGCATCAGTCCATCTAATACCTGGTTGGGGAAGTTATCCTCAACAGACTCCAGGAATCTCCTGGATTGTTTGCCACCTGCCATGCTGCTATGCCAGCAGATATCTGGGCGGTTGAAATCCTCCATCAGGACAAGAGCCTGCAAGCACAACTCTTCCTGCAGCTGAAGCAAGAAGGCCTCGTCAACAGGCTCTCCCTGACCACGCGGTCTGTAGCCAGACCCCAGCCACCAGATACCCTTTACTGGACCGATCCCTGATTTTCGCCCATAAGCTCTCGACCTGATCGTGGCTGTTTCTCAGATGCAGCTCTTCACAATCTATCCACTTCCTAACATAGAGGGCAACTCCCCCTCCCGTCCTACCCTGTGAATCCCTTCTGAAGTGCCCGTAGCCTTCAATCAGAGCATTCCAATCATGGCATTTGTCCCAGCACGTTTCCATGATAGCAACCAGATCATAATTTTCCAAGCACATCACGGTTTCCAACTCCTCCTGCTTATTTCTCATGCTGTGTGTGTTAGTGTAAAGGCACTTCAGCTGGGCTTTCTGACACAGTATCTTTCTAGAGGGGCCCTCCATCAAACCTCCAAAAGAAATCTGAATTTTTCCCCCACTGCTTCCTAGAGGGACATGAGAAGGTTTCAGATGGGGAGTCAGAGGAGATAACTACCTCCTCTGAGAGGTCCCCAGAAGATCCTACAGGACAGTTCAGAGCCTTTTCTTTGCAATCTCCTACAACTGCAACATCCCCAAGCTCTTCTCTGTCCCACTGACCTCCACCCGCTTCCCCCATCAAACCTAGTTGAAATTTCTGAACTAATCGCTCCATCCTAGCGAGTGTCATTTTATCCCCATCCCCCTTCACACCTAGTTCAAAGCTCTCTCAACGAGCCCTGCAGCTCCTGGGCTAGGATCCACTTTCCTCTTGGAGACAGACAAGATCCGTCTGCAGTCATCAGGCCAGGTGCCAAGTAAACCACCTTGTGGTCAAAGAACCCAAAGTTCCTGTGTCTGCACCAACCTTTCAGCCACTCATTCAAACCCTGTGTTTTCCTAGACCACTACGTATCCCTCACTACCCCAGAAAGGAGAGAGGAAAATACCACTTGTGCACCCACTCCTTTGACTATTCTTCCTAAACTCCTGAAATCCTTTTTGATAGCTTGCAGGCTTCCCTGAGCGATTTCGTCACTGCCTACCTGAACTATGAATAATGGGTAGTAATCAGAGGGATGAACCAGACTCCTGAGCTTTTTGTGATGTCCCTGACATGGGCCTCAGGGAGGCAGCACACTTCCCTACGGGTCAGGTTGGGTCTGAAAATGGGGCCCTCTGTTCTCCTCAGAAGTTAATCACCCACCACAATTACCCTCCTGTCATTCCTGACAGAGGCAGACTCAAGGCATGGGGTTGACCACCTCGCCTTAGGTTCCCTCCCAGGCAGATCCTCCATTGCCTCCCCACTCACTTCCCCTTCCATTTCCAGTGTTTTAAACCCTTGAGTTGCTTAGTGGTAGCTGGGGCAGGGGGTAGGTAGGCAGGGGGTGCAGCTTTGACACCAAGCTGGGACTCACTTCCAACCCTCCTCATTGTCAGGTCTTTCCAACCGTGACAGGACAGGGGTCCACCACTTTCCTGGGGTATCTCCCTGGCACCCTTCCCTCTGGCACACCAGCAAATCACTCCACCAGTGAATCTCCGGCTCACACTCACTGATGGCCCTTAGTTTCTGCACCTCCTCCTTGAGCTCCACCACCAGGCTGAGCAGCTCTTCCACCTGCTCACACCCCACACAGAGGCAATCCATCCCTACCTTCCTGCCACCCTTCCCAGGCAGCAGCAGGCTCAGGCACCCCTGCAGCCAGAGACCTGAGCAGCTACATTTCTGGGCAGGCCCTCTGTCTTGGTCTCACAGTCTTCTTGGAATAAGCCCACTGTCTGGTAGAGTCCATGTTCAGGCCTGTGGTCTCAGAGACTGCCAAAAGGAGAGCCGGTCTCCTGAGCAAGAGGGACAGCACTTGCACTCCCTGCCGCTGGACCCACCTCCCACACCCACAGCTGCAGCACCGTATGGGCAGCGAGGGCTGTGCTCACTCACTGACTTCCCCTCCCTATTCTCAGTGGGCAGCAACATTGTTCGACCCGTGTGCTCTATAGCAGCTGCTGCCCTCCCCGAGGCTATTTAAAGCCTGGCAGCCAAGTGTTGAGGTCCAGGGTTCACAGTGCCAGCTCCACCCCTGCTTGCTCAGCAGCCTGCCCACAAGCTGCCAGCCTCCGGCACAAGCACAGCGCTGTTGCTGGCTTCAAAAAAGCCTTAAAAAGAGCATTTTTTTCTGGCCTTTTTTTGCTTCATATCTCTTGCCCAGAGCAGTTTTACCTGCCCTGAAGCTGGTCTCTGCAGCAATGATTCCCTGTGCTGTGGGCAGGGTCGCTAGCCCTGAAATCAGGCACCAGCTCAGGTGCCCAAAGCCCCATCCAGCCAGGCCATGAGCACCTCCAGGGCTGGAGCATCCCTCTCAGTGCAAAATTTCCCAGGGAGGTGGTGGAGTCGCCATCCCTGCAGTGTTCAAGAGGCGTCTGGATGAGGAGCTGCGAGATCTGGTTTAGTGCTTGTGGTAGCAGTGGTAATGTGAAGACGGTTGGACTAGATGATCTTATAGGTCTGTGTCCCCAAATGGTTTGGGTCTTTCCAGCTTCAGGAAAGGGCAGACCTCTTCATGGAACTGTTTTTGCCCAGAGACCTGGGTCCACTTGGTGGGTGATGCAGAAAAATGGGGATGTTCAGTGTGTAGCACAAGGGAATTTGATGTTCAGGGAGTGCAGTCAGTAATTCTATATATATATACATGTATGTGTGTGTGTGTGTGTTTGTGTAAAGCTTGTTAATTGTGGTTTGTATGTGTGTATATATATATATTATGCATGATGTAGTGATGTGAAATATGACATGGAGTCACGAACTCTGAAGGTGTTCGAGGAACATTTAGACATTGTGTTGAGGGAAATGGTTTAGGGGAAACTGACTGATCGGTGAATGGTTGGACTGGATGAGGGCATGGGCTGCTGCACGACAAGGACAGCAGCCCTGCAGACCCCTGCCCAGGGCAGACAATGGAGGCAGTGCTCCTGGTACATGGGTGGATGCCCAGGAAAAGCCCAGTGCCCATCGCACTGCTGCCATCCTTTGCAGTGAGCAGAGGCCAGCATTCTCCCATTGCACTGTGTCCATGCCCAGCTGTGTGCTGGGCAATTTGTCAGGCCGCAGCACAGAGCAGAGGGGACGGTCCCTTCCCTCACCAGCACTGCTGGGCCTGCTGCACCCCAGGGGATGGGGCCCTTTTGGCTGCAGGGCACTGCAGGCTCACATCCACTGGGCCGTCCCAGAGTCCCCAGAGCCCTTCTGTGGGGGCTGCCGTCCACCCTCTTTTCCCCCAGTCTGTACATATACCCAGAGCAGCCCTGTCCCAGGAGCAGAATGCAGTTCTTTCTCTCAGTCACCTCCATGAGGTTGGGCACTGCCTGGCCCTCCCATCACTCAGGGTCTCTCTGAAAGGCCTCTCTGCCCTGACAGACTCAGCAGCTCGTCAGATGTGGATGTAGAGTCATCCACAATCTTCCTGGCCTTCTCCCAACTGCACCGTGTGTGCGACCACCTCCTGCCAGCACTGCCCAGGACAGCACAACCCAGGGCATAGACAGATGCTCCTCCAGACAGCAATGCTCAGTGTTTATTGACAGCTCCTTCAGGCCCATCACCACACACCATGCCCCACATCACTCCATTGAGACAGCAGAAATAGCACAGCAGAGGAGATGGACCAACCCCTTGCTGCCTACAGGATTGTACAAAACGTTTTATAGAATGTCCGTGTGTCTTCCTCCAGCATTTCTCGTGTGTAACACGGAGCACTGCGATTCTGCTCTACCATGGCATCAATCATGCGGATGAGCTCTGCAACCTGCCGATCTCTTGCCTCCCCAGTGGCTCTGTTGCTGAAAGCGATGCACCGATCTCCACACTTTGCTGCCAGCCCCTCGAGGATTGTGCTCTCTTTTATGAAAGCCTTCAAACCTTGCTCCAGCTCTTCTGCTCGGGTGAATAACAGGATTGTATACTTGTCTGCTTTAGTATGGAAAATCTTGGTCACCCACTCAGCAACTTCTTGCTCTTCCTTAGTGACTCGGACCGGCTGCATCACCAGGATGATGGCATGGACCCCTCCATACAAGTTCACAAAGGCTTTTTCAATTATTTTGGCTGTTTTCAGGTTGCCTGCTTTAGTGTCAAAAAGGCCAGGAGTGTCGACAACAGTAATTGATCTTTCAGCAAAGAGACTTTTGGCTTTTTTGTACTGTTGGGTTACTGACTGCGATGACACTGTGGAATAAAATTCCTTCTTCCCAAGGATGGTGTTCCCTGTCGCACTTTTACCACTCCCCGTTTTGCCCACCAGCAGAATTTTCAGATGGGATTCTGAGGAAGAAGAGAGACGTGTGTGAGCCCTGCGGTGCTGGGACACCCCCTGCTTGCCATGTGCCAGCTCCCAGGCGGAGGTGCCCAGGGCCACAAGGAAAGGTGTCCCCGAGCCACCGCTGTGCCCTGCGGGGACAGGACAGGGCACGGGCTGGAGCCGGCTGCCAGCAGGCACACAGGGCTCGCTCGGCCCCATCCACCCTCAGCCTCGCTCTGTGAGCTCTCAGAGCGGGGAGATGGGAGGCAGCCTCAGGACACCTCGAGGCCACGGCCTCCCACAAAGCCCACGCGCCGCGTGCATGAGGCTGCACGAGGATGCGAACCCCCTGTGTTTCCTCAGCACTCAGCCAGGAACCAGGCCGGGCTGCGGCTGCCCACGCAGCACTGAGTGGCTCACCTGTGCTTTGACGTCCTGCCATTGGGAGAGAACTCACACTCACATGGGGAGCCTGAAAGGGAAGAGATTTTGAGAGAGAACAGCACTAATCACTCCAGCGTCCCTCTCTGTGCAAATGAAAATGATACAGATGATCAGTGGGCGACCCCTGGGGACACATCACTGCCAGACACACAAGGGCATGGGCAGCTGTGTGAAAAGGACAGCAGCCATGCAGACCCCTGCCCAGGGCAGACAAGGGGGCCAGTGTCCTTGTGTGTGGATGGACTCTCAGGAAAAGCTCATTGCACTGCTGCCATCCTTGGTCGTGAGCAGTGGGGAGCAGCCCCAGCGCCCCGAGCTACAGCCTGCACTTTCGATACTGCACTGCCCGGAGCTGACAGCATTTACAGGAAATGCCTCTTTGTGGGACCTTTGGAACCACAGCTCACAGTGTGTACTGGGATGGCACCAGGTTTGGCAGCAGCATTGCAAGGGCATGGCCTGCCCAGAGTGGGGGCATGGAGCATCTGGTGCCCTGAGAATGGTGGGACCACAGAATGTTGTGAGTTGGAAGGGGCCCGTGGCTCCACGTTGGACAAGCCAACCCAAACGCTATGTCTGGGAGCGGTGTCCTAGCTCTCCAGCAGCTCGTTGTCTTGCCAGCTGCCCTGGGGAGCTGCTCAATGGCCACTGCCCTCTGGGGCACAGCCTTTCCCTCATTCCTACCTGACCCTCCCCTGACAGCTGCATGACATTCCCTCAAGGCCTGTCTCTGTCACCTGAGATCAGAGCTTAGCACTGCCTCTCCGCTCACTGTCAGGTGCAGGACGGCGATGTGGGGCTGTAGGGCCACAAGGAGCTGCAGCCACCATGAGCCCTCCCCTCATCCTCTTCTGCTCTGGGACCAACAAGGCCAGGGTCCTCAGCTCACCTCACACCCCTTGCCCTGCAGACCGTTCCCCATCTCCGCAGCCCTCCTTTGGATTCTCTGCAACAGCTCTGTGTCCTTCTGACACGCAGCACTGAGCCTGAACCCCATGCTCGAGGTCAGGCCACAGCACAGAGCAGAGGGGACGGTCCCTTCCCTCACCAGCACTGCTGGGCCTGCTGCACTCCAGGGGATGGGGCCCTTTTGGCTGCAGGGCACTGCAGGCTCACATCCACTGGGTCGTCTCAGAGCTCCCAGAGCCCTTCTGTGGCCTCTGCTCCCCCAGTCTGAACTGAGAACCCATATCCAGTCACTGAAGGGAACACTGAAGAAAACTGGCCCTGGAATATAGACCTTTGGAACTCCCAGGGTCTACCACCAGCTCATGTAGCCCGGTGTCCCAGTGCCATGAGTCCAACCCCATGGAGCCCAGCATTTTCCCGTCGCACTGTTTCTGTGTCTGGCTGTGTGCTGGGCACTTTGTCTGAAAGGTTCCTGAGAGCAGCGGTGTGGAAAGCACTGCTGGAATCCAAGAGGGTTACATCAAGAGGCTCCCCTTGGTCTATTTACTGGGAGAGATGTCCCAGAGGAGATGAAGTTGGCGGAGGGGTGAGCTTGCAGAACAATCCTACCTGCCAGCAGCTCAGCAGGAGGTTCTCTGAGCTGCAAGTTCCAGCACAGCACCAGGTGTGGGGCTTTGCACCCAGAGAGCTGCAGCAGCAACCAGTGCAGTGTGCCGGGGTGCTGGGGAGCTCCCATTGCTGCCTGCAGACATGCTGGGGCTGCCTGCCAGGGGCCAAAGGTCCCACAGACATGCCACTCCCACAGATGCACACTGGACTTAAAACAAAACTAAAAGCAAAGGCAGGCAGAGAGCACCTCAGCTCTTGCGCCATGGGCAGCTCCCCCTCCCCACCAAGGGCTTGCCACATCCCTGCACCACCACGGGGCCGGGGCTGATGGCCCCATAGGGATGGCGCTGCACATAGGGCTGCCCACAGGGCTTTCCCTGCTGGCCACTCTCACCCAGTGAGGCGTGAGGCCTCGCATCCACACACAGCTCAGCACCGGCTCCGTGCCAGCCCGGATGGGGCAGCCAGCACTGGGACCTGGTCATGATTACACCAGCTGTGTGACCACCTTCTCCCAGCACTGCCCAGCACAGCAGAACACAGGGCATGCGCAGGTGCTCAACCAGGCAGCAAGGCTCAGTGCTTATTGAGAGCTCCTTCAGGCCCACCACCACACACCATGCCCTGCATGTCCACGAAGGCAGAAGGAACAGCACAGCTGAGGAGACGTCTCCTCTCTGGCCGACCCCTTGCTGCCCACAGGATGGTACCGACCTGTTCAGGAGATTTCTCTTTACGTTCCTCCAGCATTTCTCGTGTGTAACACGGAGCATCACGATTCTGCTCTACCATGGCATCAATCATGTTAATGAGCTCTGCAACCTGCCGATCCCTTGCCTCCCCAGTGGCTCTGTTGCTGAAACCGATGTACCGATTTCCACACTTTGCTGCCAGCTCCTTGAGATATGGGCTCTGAACTATGAAAGCCTTCAGGTCTTCTGGATGCTCCAGCTGTTCTGCTCGAGTGAATAACAGGATTGTGTACCTGTCTGCTTTAGTATGGAACATCTTGGTCACCCAGTCAATCATTTCGTGCTCTTCCTTTGTGATTTGCCCAAGCTGCATCACCAGGATGATGGCATGGACCCCTGCACAGAGATTCTGAAAAGCATTCTTAATCTTTTCAGCTGTTTTCAGGTTGTCTTCCATAGTGAAATGAAAGCCAGGAGTGTCAACAACAACCACTGACCGTGCAGCAAAGAAGCCTTCAGCTTTCTCATATTCTTGGGTTATCGACTCTGCTGACATATAAGAGTCAAATGCCTTCTTCCCAAGGATGCTGTTCCCTGTCGCACTCTTCCCACTCCCTGTCTTGCCCACCAGCAATATCCTCAGCTCGCATCCTGTGGAACAAGCAGAGATGTGTGTGAGCCCCGTGGTGCTGGGACAGCCCCTGCTCACCACAGAGTGCCGGGGCCACAAGGAAAGGTGTCCCCGAGCCACCGCTGTGCCCTGCGGGGACGGGACGGGGCACGGGCTGGAGCCGGCTGCCAGCAGGCACACAGGGCTCGCTCGGCCCCATCCGCCCTCAGCCTCGCTCTGTGAGCTCTCAGGGCGGGGAGATGGGAGGCAGCTCAGGATATACACGACAGGGGAGATACTCACCTGTGCTGTGCCGTCCTGCCATTGGGAGAGCACTCACACTCACACGGGGAGCCTGAAAGGAGAGAGATTTTCAGTGAGAATGGCACAAACCTCCCCTGATTCCCTCCTTGTGCCAATGAAGGTGATACAGATGATCTCTGGGGACTCAGGTCAGTCCCACAGCCGTGTGAGCATGGAGAAAGGCAAACGGCATCAAAATTACCCATCTCCATTGACTTTGTCTTTGGAAAGAAATATTGGCTGACCCTCATTCATGGAAATCAGAACCCACTCCCTGAAAGCAGATTCTGCATCCTTGGAATGTCTTGCAGTAGTGGCAGCAGAGCTGCAGGCAACTCACCGAAGCAGCGCTGCGCTGTGTCCCCAGGTCTGACTGCTGCACTTGTGCTGTTCCTGCTCTCCTCCTGCACAGCAGCACCGGGGCTGGAACCGCTGTGCAGCTCAGCAGCGCTTTTATAGGCAGCGTCAGGAGGAGGGCAGTGCTGGGATCACAGATAGCACTGCTCCACAATTGGCCACACCTGAGCTGTCCCACTGCGGGGACACCGCCCACTGTGCCAAAGCCACATCCAGCCTGGACTTGGGCACTGCCAGGGATGGGCCATCAGCAGCACTTCTGGGAAACCTGATTTATGGCCTCACCACTCTTGTCTTAAACGATTTCTTCATGATACCTTAACTAAACCTGCCCTCTTTTACATTAGAGCCATTCACCTTTGTCCTATTGGTACATTCTCAGATAAACTAAGCATTATTGTGCCATGCAGTGCTGCAGCCTTGGCACAAGGACACAGATGCTGTGGGGTCTCCTCCTTGGGGACCTCCACTGCCCCGGACATGAGGCTGGGCCCCCTGTTCTGGCTGTCCCTGTGGAGGCAGGGGAGACCAAACCCCACATCCCCAAACCACAGGTCACTGGGGCTGCAGGCACCTCTGCAGACCGCCCGCTCCATCCCCGCCCATCAGCCCCCCATCGCCCGCTGCCCAGGGCTGTGTCCCTTTGGCTGTGGAACCTCTCCAGGGACAGAGACCCTACTGCTACCCTGGGCAGCGGCACGGAGCTCACCCACCTGTGCAGATAGGAAGGGGACTGGTGATTTTTCCCTCCAAGTTCTTGTGCTTTGAGTCGCGCCCACTGGCTCAGTTACTTCTTCTGACCGGCTGTGTCACCAAGGAAGATGTGGGTGTGCTTTGATGGTTGCAGGTCATGTTTGGCAGGCCTTGTTCTGAGGCGCAGGGCTGCGCAGCTCCCTGCAGGCCTGACCCTGGGGACTCATGGCTGGCCCTGGGGACAATGGATCGGCCTTCGGAATGCATCACTGCGGGGACACACGAGGGCATGGGCTACTGCATGGTGAGGACAGCAGCCCTGCAGGCCCCTGCCCAGGGCTGAGAATGGGGGCAGTGCTCCTGGTGCCTGGATGGATGCCCAGGAAAAGCCCAGTGCCCATCACACTGCTGCCATCCATGGCCCTGAGCAGTGGGGAGCAGCCCCAGAGCCCCAAGCCACAGCCTGCACTTTCAATACTGCATTGCCTGGAGCTGAGAGCATTTATGGGAAATGCCTCTTTGTGGGACCTTTGGACCACAGCTCACAGTCTGTACTGGGATGGCACCGCAGTGGCAGCAGCACTGCAATGGCACAGCCTGTCCAGGGTGGGGGCATGGAGCATCCCAAACTAGATTTGAAGGGGATGGGGTTGTAGATGGACTTGCTGCTCCACACCCACACCCACCACTCTCTGGAGCAGAGCCTTTCCCTCACCCCCATCTGGCCACCACAGATAGCACCATGCTGTTCTCTTTGTCGCTGTCCCTGTCGCAGAGAGCAGAGCTCAGCACTGCCCACTCAGTGCCTTCCATGAGGAGCTGCAGGGCAATGAAGAGCTACGGCTGCCCTGAGCCCTCCCCTCAGCCTTCTGTACTCCGGGCACAACAAACCCAGTGCCCTCAGCTCTCCTCACACCCCTTGCCCTGCGGACCCTTCCCCATCTCCACAGCCCTCCATTGGATGCTCTCTAACAGCTCCCTGCCCTTTTCACACAGCAGCACCCGATGCTCGAGGTCAGGCTGCAGCACAGAGCAGAGGGGACAGTCCTCTCCCTCACAGCACTGCTGGGCCTGCTGCACCCAAGGGGATGGGGCCCTTCTGGCTGCAGAGCTTTGACATGGAGCCCTGTGGAACCCCATGACTGCCACCAGCACAGTGCACACCTGTCCCAGATCCTGAAGCCCAGGTCTTCACCCACAGCACTGTGTACGTGTGTAGCTGTGTGCTGAATGTTTTGTCCTGACAATTCTTCCAGGAATATGCTGCCCGTTCTGCTGCTGCCTCCGAGCTGCAGATTGCCCACATCACTTGCACACATGCCAGGTGAGGCCGAAGGTCCCACAAACATTTTCCGTAAGTGTGCTCCATTCCAAGCAGTGCAGATAACGCATCTAAGAGCAAAGGCTGCTGGAGAACCTCAGCTCTCGCACCAAGGGCAGCTCCCCTTCCCACATCCCTGCCATCCTCCAGAACAGCCTGCATGCCCACAGCCACATGCACCAGCCCTCCACATCCCATCCCCCAGAGGCACAGCCAGCACTGGGCCTCGTCCTGACTGCACCGTGTGTGCAACCACCTCCTGCCAGCACTGCTCAGCACAGCACAGAACCCAGGGCACAGATAGATGCTCCTCCAGACAGCAATGCTCAGTATTTATTGACAGCTCCTTCAGGCCCGTCACCACACACCATGCCCCACATCACCCCATCAAGACAGCAGAAATGGCACAGCAGAGGAGGTGTCTGCTCTGGGACAGACCCCTTGCTGCCTACAGGATGGTACAATACTTTTCATGGAATGTCCGTTTGTCTTCCTCCAGCATTTCCTGTGTGTAACACGGAGCACTGCGATTCTTCTCTACCATGGCATCAATCATGCTGATGAGCTCTGCAACCTGCTTATCTCTTTCCACTCCACAGGCCTTGTTGCTGAAACCAATGTACCGATTTCCACACTTTGCTGCCAGGTCCTTGAGGACTGAGCCCTTTTCTATGAAACGCTTCAGAGTTTCTGGAGGCCCGTTTTCTC
>JADANK010000566.1:0-34008 GCA_021292215.1 Lophura nycthemera
TTTTTTTTTTTTTTTTTTTTCCCCCCCCCCCCCCCCCCCCCCCTTTCTTCCCTTTGATTCTCCTTTCTTCCCTTTCCTACTTTCCCTTGCATCGCCTTTCTTTCCTTGTTTCGCCTTTCTTCTCGTTCCTGCGATCCCTTGCGTCGCCTTTCTTCCCGTTCCTACTTTCCCTTGCTTCGACTTTATTTCCGTGCGCCGCCTTTCTTCGCGTTCCTGCTTTCCCTTGCGTCGCCTTTCTTCGCTTGCGTAGCCTTTCTTCTCTTGCATCGCCTTTCTTACCGTTCCTCCTTTCCCTTGCTTTGCCTTTCTTCTCGTTCCTGCTTTCCCTTCCGACGCCTTACTTCCCGTTTCTGCTTTCTCTTGCGTTGCCTTTCTTTCCTTGCGTCGCCTTTCTTGCACTTCCTGCCTTCCCTTGCGTCGACTTCCTTCCCTTGCGTTTCATTTCTTCCCATTCCTGCTTTCCCTTCCCACGCCTTTCTTCCCGTTCCTGCTTTCCCTTGCTTCACCTTTCTTCCCCTGCGTCGCCTTTCTTCCCTTGCATTGCCTTTTTTCCCCTTCCTGCTTTCCCGTGCGTCGCCTTTCTTCCCTTGCGTCGCCTTCCTTCCCGTGCGTCGCCATTCATCCCGTTCCTCCTTTACCGTGCGTCGACTTTCTTTCCGCTCGTCGCCTTTCTTCTCCTTCCTGCTTCTCTTGCGTCACCTTTCTTCCCGTTCCTCTTTTCCCTTGCATCGCCTTTCTTCCCTTCCGTCGCCTTTCTTCCGGTTCCTGCGATCCCTTGCGTCGCCTTTCTTCCCGTTCGTGCGTTCTCTTGCGTCGCCTTTCTTCTATTGCGTTGCCTTTCTTCCCTTGCCGCGCCTTTCTTCCCGTTCCTGATTTCCCTTGCGTCGCCTTGCTTCCCTTCCATCGCCTTTCTTCCCTTGCATCGCCTTTCTTCCCTTGCGTCGCCTTTCTTCCCATTCCTGCTTTCCCTTGCGTCGCCTTTCTTCCCTTGCATCGCCTTTCTTCCCTTGCGTCGCTTATCTTCCCATTCCTGCTTTCGCTTTCCGAGCCATTCTACCCTTGTGTCGCCTTTTTTACCATTCCTGCTTTCCCTTGCGTCGCCTTTCTTCCCTTCCGTCTCCTTTCTTTCCATGCATAGCCTTTCTTACCGTTCCTGCTTTCCCTTGCATCGCCTTTCTATCCTTCCGTCGCCTTTCTTACCATTCCTGCTTTCCCTTGCGTCGCCTATCTTCCCTTGCGTCGCCTTTCTTCCCGTGCGTCGCCTTTCCTCCTGTTCCTGCTTTCCCTTGCATCGCCTTCTTCCCTTGCGTCGCCCTTTCTTCCCATTCCTGCTTTCCCTTGTATCGCCTTTCTATCCTTCCGTCGCCTTTCTTACCATTCTGCTTTCCCTTGCGTCGCCTATCTTCCTTGCGTCGCCTTTCTTCCCTTGCGTCGCCTTCTTCCCTTTCCTGCTTTCCCCTGCCTCGCCTTTCTACCCTTGCGTCGCCTTTCTTCCCTTGCGTAGCCATTCTTACCATTCCTGCTTTCCCTTGCGTCACCTTTCTTCTCGTTCCTGCTTTCCCTTCCGTCGCCTTTCCTCCTGTTCCTGTTTCCCTTGCGCCGGCTTTCTTCCCATGCATCTCCTTTCTTCCCGTTCCTGCTTTCCCTTGCGCCGCCTTTCTTCCCTTGCGTCTCCTTTCTTTCCTTTCCTACTTTCCCTTGCATTGCCTTTCTTTCCCTGCGTCGCCTTTCTTCTCGTTCCTGCGATCCCTTGCGTCGCCTTTCTTCCCGTTCCTACTTTCCCTTGCTTCGACTTTCTTTACGTGCGCCGCCTTTCTTCGCGTTCCTGCTTTCCCTTGCGTCGTTTTTCTTCGCTTGCGTAGCCTTTCTTCCCTTGCATCGCCTTTCTTACCGTTCCTGCTTTCCCTTGCGCCGCCTTTCTTCCCGTTCCTGCTTACCCTTGCTTTGCCTTTCTTCTCGTTCCTGCTTTCCCTTCCGACGCCTTACTTCCCGTTTCTGCTTTCGGTTGCGTCGCCTTTCATTCCATGCGTCGCCTTTCTTGCAGTTCCAGCCTTCCCTTGCGTCGACTTTCTTCCCTTGCGTTGCCTTTCTTACCGTTCCTGCTTTCTCTTACGTCGCCTTTCTTCTTGTTCCTGCTTACCCGTGCGTCGCCTGTCTTCCTGTTCCTGCTTTCCCTTCCGTTGCCTTGCTTCCCTTCCGTCGCCTTTCTTCACTTGCATCGCCTTTTTTCCCTTGCGTCGCCTTTCTTCCCATTCCTGCATTCCCTTGCGCCGCCTTTCTTCCCTTGTGTCGGCTTTCTTCCCTTGCGTCGCCTTTCTTCTCATTCCTGCTTTCCCTTGCGTCGGCTTTCTTTCCTTGTGTCGTATTTTGTTCCTTACCTGCTTTCCCTTGCGACGTCTTTCTTCTCTTGCATCGCTTTTTTTTCCCCTTCCAGCTCTCCCTTGCGTCGTCTTTCTTCCCTTGCGGCGCCTTTCTTCCCGTTCCTACATTCCCTTGCGTCGAATTTCTTTCCGCGCGTCACTTTTCTTCTCGTTCCTGCTTACCCTTGCTTTGCCTTTCTTCTCGTTCCTGCTTTCCCTTCCGACGCCTTACTTCCCGTTTCTGCTTTCGGTTGCGTCGCCTTTCATTCCATGCGTCGCCTTTCTTGCAGTTCCAGCCTTCCCTTGCGTCGACTTTCTTCCCTTGCGTTGCCTTTCTTCCCGTTCCTGCTTTCCCTTGCGTCGCCTTTCTTCCCTTGCGTCGCCTTTCTTCCCTTGCGTCGCCTTTTCTCCCCTTCCTGCTTTCCCGTGCGTCCCCTTTCCTCCCTTGCGTCGCCTTCCTTCCGGCGTCGCGCATCATCCGTTCCGCTTTACCGGCGTCGCCTTTCTCCCTCGTCGCTTTCTTCCCGTCCTGCTTTCCCTTGCGTCACCTTTCTAACCTGCGTCGCCTTCTCCCTTGCATCGCTTTTTCCCCTTCCCGCTTCCCGCGTCGCCTTTCTCCCTGGTCGCCTTCCCGTGCGTCGCCTTCCCGTTCCTACTTTCCCTTGCGTCGATTTTCCTTGCGCCGCTTTTTCCTTCGCAATCCCTGCATCGCCTTCTTCCCGTTCCTATTTCCCTTGGGGGGGGTCGGGTTTATTTCCGCCCGTCGCCTTCTTCCCTTTCCTCGCTTTCCTTGCTCGCTTTTCTACCCTTGCGTCGCTTTCTTACCATTCCTGTTTTCGCTTGCGTGCCTTCCTCCCTTGCGTCTCCTTTCTTCCCTGCATAGCCTTCTTTTGTTCCTGCTTCCCTTTTCACCTTCCTTCTCTTCCTGCTTTCCCTTGCGTCGCCTTTCCTCCCGTTCCTGCTTTCCCTTGCGTCAGCTTTCTTCTCGTTCCTGCTTTCCCGTGCGTCGCTTTTCTTCCTGTTCCTCCTTTCCCGTGCGTCGCCTTTCTTCCCATTCCTGCTTACCCTTGCGTCGCCTTTCTTCCCTTGCGTCGCCTTCCTTCCCTTGCGTGGCCTTTCTTCCCTTGCGTAGCCTTTCTTCCATTTCCTGCTTTCCCTTGCGTCACATTTCTTCTCGTTCCTGCTTTCCCTTGCGTCAGCTTTCTTCCCATGCATCTCCTTTCTTCCCGTTCCTGCTTTCCCTTGCGCCGCCTTTCTTGCCTTTGATTCTCCTTTCTTCCCTTTCCTACTTTCCCTTGCATCGCCTTTCTTTCCTTGCATTGCCTTTCTTCCCGTTCCTGCTTACCCTTGCTTCGCCTTTCTTCTCGTTCCTGCTTTCCCTTCCGACGCCTTACTTCCCGTTTCTGCTTTCGTTTGCGTCGCGTTTCATTCCATGCGTCGCCTTTCTTGCAGTTCCTGCCTTCCCTTGCGTCGACTTTCTTCCCTTGCGTTGCCTTTCTTCCCGTTCCTGCTTTCCCTTGCCACGCCTTTCTTCCCGTTCCTGCTTTCCCTTGCGTCGCCTTTCTTCCCTTGCGTCGCCTTTCTTCCCTTGCGTCGCCTTTTTTCCCCTTCCTGCTTTCCCGTGCGTCCCCTTTCCTCCCTTGCGTCGCCTTCCTTCCCGTGCGTCGCGATTCATCCCGTTCCTGCTTTACCGTGCGTCGCCTTTCTTCCCTTGCGTCGCCTTTCTTCCCGTTCCTGCTTTCCCTTGCGTCACCTTTCTTAACCTGCGTCGCCTTTCTTCCCTTGCATCGCCTTTTTTCCCTTGGTCGCTTTCTTCCCATCTGCTTTCGCCTTCTAGCATTCTACCTTGCGTCACCTTTTTTACCGTTCCTGCTTTCCCTTGCTCGCCTTTCTTCCCTTGCGTCTCCTTCTTTCCATCGTAGCTTCTTACCGTTCCTACTTTCCCTTGCGTCAACTTTCTTCTCGTTCCTGCTTTCCCTTCCGTCGCCTTTCCTCCTGTTCCTGCTTTCCCTTGCATCGCCTTTCTTCCCTTGCGTCGCCTTTCTTCCCATTCCTGCTTTCCCTTGTATCGCCTTTCTATCCTTCCGTCGCCTTTCTTACCATTCCTGCTTTCCCTTGCGTCGCCTATCTTCCCTTGCGTCGCCTTTCTTCCCTTGCGTCGCCTGTCTTCCCCTTCCTGATTTCCCTTGCGTCGCCTAGCTTCCCTTGCATCGCCTTTCTTTCCCTTGCATCGCCTTTCTTCCCTTGCGTCGCCTTTCTTCCCATTCCCGCTTTCCCTTGCATCGCATTTCTTACCCTTGCATCACCTTTCTTACATTCCTGCTTTTCCTCGCGTCGCCTTTCTTCCCCTGCGTCGCCTTTCTTCCCTTGCGTCGCCTTTCTTCCCATTCCTGCTTTCCCTTACATCGCCTTTCTTCTCGTTCCTGTCTTCCCTTGCATCGCCTTTCTTCCCTTGCGTCGCCTTTCTTCCCATTCCTGCTTTCCCTTTCGTCGCCTTTCTACCCTTCCGTCGCCTTTCTTCTCGTTCATGCTTTCCCTTGCGTCGCCTATCTTCCGTTGCATTGCCTTTCTTCCCTTGCATCGCCGTTCTTCCCGTTCCTGCTTTCCCTTGCGTCGACTTTCTTTCCGCGCGTCGCCTTTCTTCTCGTTCCTGCTTTCCTTTCCTTCGCCTTACTTCCCGTTCCTGCTTTCTCTTGCGTCTCCTTGCTTCCCTTGCTTCGCCTTTCTTCCCTTGCATCGCCTTTCCTCCCTTGCATCGCCTTTCTTCCCGTTCCTGCTTTCTCTTGCGTCGCCTTTCTTCCCGTTCCTGCTTTCCCTTGGAGCGCCTTTCTTCCCTTGCGTCGCCTTTCTTCCCTATCCTGATTTCCCTTGCGTCTCCTAGCTTCCCTTGCATCGCCTTTCTTCCCTTGCATCGCCTTTCTTCCCTTGCGTCGCCTTTCTTCCCATTCCTGCTTTCCCTTGCATCGCATTTCTTACCCTTGCGTCGCCTTTCTTACTATGTGTTGCCCTCATTCCCATTCCCGCTTTCCCTTGCGCAGCCTTTCTTCCCTTGTGTCGTCTTTCATCCCGTTCCGGCTTTCCCTTGCCTCGCCTTCCTTCCCGTGCGTCGCCATTCTTCCTGTTCCTGCTTTACCGTGCGTCGCCTTTCTTCCCTTGTGTCGCCATTCTTCCCTTGCGTCGCCTTTCTTTCCATGCGTCGCCTTTCTTCCCATTCCTGCTTACCCTTGCGTCGCCTTTTCTTCTTGCACCCTTCTTCCCTGCGTCGCCTTTCTACCGTTCCTTCTTCTCTCTTGCGTCGCTTTCCGCTTGCTGCCTTTCTTCCCTACCATCGCCTTTCTTACCTTGCCTCCTTTCCCTTGCGACGCCTTTCTTCCCGTTCCTGCTTTCCCTTGCGTCGCCTTGCTTCCCATTCCAGCTTTCCCTTGCTTCGCCTTTCTACCCTTGTGTCGCCTTTCTTCCCTTGCGTAGCCTTTCTTCCCATTCCTGCTTTCTCTTGCGTCACCTTGCTTCTCGTTCCTGCTTTCCCTGGCATTGCCATTCTTCTCATTCCTGCTTTCCCTTGCGTCGTCTTCTTCCCTTGCGACGCCTTTCTTCCCGTTCCTACTTTCCCTTGCATCGCCTTTCTTCCCTTGCCTCGCCTTTCTTCCCTTGCGTCGACTTTCTTTCCGCGTGTCACCTTTCCTCCCGTTCCTGCTTTCCCTTGCGCCGCCTTTCTTCCCTTGTGTCGCCTTTCTTTCCTTCCGTCGCTTTTCTTCTCATTCCTGCTTTCCCTTGCGTCGCCTTTCTTCCCGTTCCTACTTTCCCTTGCTTCGACTTTCTTTCCGTGCGCCGCCTTTCTTCTCGTTTCTGCTTTCCCTTGCGTCACCTTTCTTCGCTGGCGTAGCCTTTCTTCCCTTGCATCGCCTTTCTTCCCGTTCCTGCTTACCCTTGCTTCGCCTTTCTTCTCGTTCCTGATTTCCCTTCCGAAGACTTTCTTCCCGTTTCTGCTTTCTCTTGCGTCTCCTTACTTCCGTTGCACCGCCTTTCTTCCCATTCCTGCTTTCCCTTGCGTCGCCTTTCTACCCTTCCGTTGCCTTTCTTACCATTCCTGCTTTCCCTTGCGTCGCCTATCTTCCGTTGCGTCGCCTTTCTTCCCTTGCGTCGCCTTTCTTCCCGTTCCTCTTTTCCCTTGCGTTGCCTTTCTTCTCGTTCCTGCTGTCCCTTGCGTCCCCTTCCTACCCTTCCGTCGCCTTTCTTACCATTCCTGCTTTCCCATGCGTCGCCTATCTTCCGTTGCATCGCCTTTCTTCCCTTGCGTCGCCTTTCTTCCCGTCCCTGCTTTCCCTTGCGTCGCCTTGCTTCCCTTGCGTCGCCTTTCTTCCCTTGCGTCGCCTTTCTTCCCGTTCCTACATTCCCTTTGGCGTCGATTTCCTTTCCGAGCGTCAATTTTCTTGCTCGGTCCTCCGGCTTACACACACTGTGCGTGTTGGCCGGGGGTTGGTGGAGCTTCATCGTTACCTCCTGCGTTTCCGTTCCATCGCCTTACTCTCCCTGTGTATGCTTGTCTTTTGCGACACCTTTCCTCCCTTGCGTCACCTCCTTCCCGTGCGTCGCCTTTCGGTTCGTTCTTCCCATTCCGCTTTCCCTTGCGGCGCCTTTCTTCCCTTGCGTCGCGTTATTTCCCTTGCGTCGCATTTCTTTCTTCCCGTTCCTGCTTTCCCTTTCTCCTTGCGTCAGCTTTCTTCCCATGCATCTCCTTTCCTTCCCGGTTCCTTCTTTCCCTTGCGCGCCGCTTCTTCTTCCCTTTGATTCTCCTTTCTTCCTTTCCTACTTTTCCCCTTGGGCAGCGCCTTTCTTTCCTCGTTTTCGCCTTTCTTTCGTTCCTGTTCCCTGGCGATCCCTTGCGTCGCTTTCTTCTTCCCGTTCCTCCTAACTTTCCCAGTGCTTCGACTTTATTTTCCTGCGCCGCTTTCTTCTTCGCTTCCTGCTTTTCCCCTTTGCTCGCCTTCTTCGCTTGCGTAGCCTTTCTTCTCTTGCATCGCCTTTCTTATACCGTTCCTCCTTTCCCCTTGCGTTGCCTTTCTTCTCGTTCCGCCCTGCCTCCCCTGCTTTCCCTTCCACGCATTACGTCCCGTTTCTGCTTTCTCTCTTAGTTGCCTTTCGTTCCTTCGTCGCCTTTCTTGCACTTCCTGCCTCCCTTGCGGCGACTTCCTTTCCCTTGCGTTCCAGTCTTCCCCATTCCTGCCTTCCCCTTCCCACGCCTTTCTTCCCTTCCCTGCTTTCCCTTGCTTCACCTTTCTTCCCCTGCGTCGCCTTTCTTCTACTTCCTTGCATTGCCTTTTTCCCCCGTCCTGCTTTCCCGTGCTCGCCTTTCTTCCCGTGCGTCGCCTTCCTTCCCCCGTGCGTCGCCATTCAGCCCGTTCCTTCCCTGCTTTACCGTGCGTCGACTTTCTTTTCCGCATCGTCGCCTTTTCTTCTCCGTCCGGCTTCTCTTGCGTCACCTTTCTTCCCGTTCCTATTTTCCCGTGCATCGCCTTTCTTCCCTGCCGTCGCCTTTCCTTCTTCTTCCGGGTTCCTGCGATCCCTATTGCGTCGCCTTTTTCTTCCCATTCGTGTGCGGTTTCTCTTGCGTCGCCTTCTCTATATTTTGCGTTGCCCTTTCGTTCCCTTGCCGCGCCTTTCTCCCGTTCCTAGATTTCCCTTGCGTCCGCCTTGGCTTCCCTGCCATTCGCCTGCTTCCCTTGCAATCGCCTTTCCTCCCTGCGTCGCCTTTCTCCCAGTCCTGCGTTCCTTGCCGTCGCCTTTCTTCCCTTGCAATCGCCGTTCTTCCCTTGCGTCGCATATCTTCGCCATTCCCTGCTTTCGCTTTTCCCGAGCCATTTCTAACCCTTGTGGTCGCCGGTTTTGTTAACCATGCCTTCCCTGGCTTTCCCTTGCTCGCTTTCTTCCCTTCCGTCTCCTTTCTTTCCATGCATAGCCGTTCTTACCGTGTCCTCCTCCTGCTTTCCCTTGCAAATCGCCTTTCTATCCTTCCGTCGCCGTTCTTACCATTCGGCTTTCCGCTTGCGTCGCTAGCTTTCGTTCCCTTGCGTCGCCTTGCCTTTCTTTTTCCCGGGCGTCGCCTTTTCTCCTGTTCGCTCCTGCTTTCCCGTGCAATCGCCTTTCTTCACTTCCGTCGCCTTTCTTTTCTTCCCCATTCCCTCCCTTCCTGCTTTCCCTTGTATCGCCTTCTTATCCTTCCGTCGCCTTCTTAACCATTCGTTCCTGCTTTCCCCTTGCGTCGCTATCTCCCGTTGCGTCGACTTTTCTTCCCTTGCGGCGCCTTTCTTCCCGTTCCTCCGCTTTTCCCTTGCATCGCCTTTCTACCCTTCCTTTGCCGTCGCCTTTCTTCTTCCCTTGCGTAGCCATTCGTACCATTCCTTGCTTTCCCCTTGCGTCACCTTTCTGTCTCGGTCCCTCTTCTTCCTTCGTCTCGTGCGCCTGCTTTTCTTCCGTCCGCAGTTCCTCCTCCGGTTCCTGTTTCCCTTGCGCCGGCTTTTTCTGTCCCAGGCAATCTCCTTTCTTCCCGGTCGCTTTCCCTTATAACGCCGCCTTTCTTCCCGTGCGGCCTCCTGTTCTTTCCTTTTTCCTACTTTCCCTTGCAGTGCCTTTCTTTCCCTGCGTCGCCTTTCTTTCTCGTTCGCGCGATCCCTTGCGTCCCCTTTCTCTTCCCGTTCCCGTCCGCACTTTCCCCTTGCTTCGACTTTCTTTACGTGCGCCGCCTTTGCTTTCCTTTCTTTTGTTTCTTCTCGCAGTCCTGCTTTCCCCTTGCGTCGTTTTTTCTTCGGCTATTGCGTAGCCTTTCTTTCCTTGCATCGCCTTTCTTACCGTGCCCTGCTTCCCTGCGCCTCCTTTCTTCCCGTTCCGGCTTACGCCTTGCCTTTGCCTTTCTTGCTTTCTTCTCGTCCTGCGTTCCCATTCTCCGACGCCTTACTACTTCCCGTTTCCTGCGTTTCGTTGCGTCGCCTTTGCATTCCATGCGTCGCTTTCTTGCAGTGTTCCACAGCCTTCCCTTGCGTCGACGTTCTTCTTCCCTTGGCGTTGCCCTTTTGGCGTACCTTCCCTCCTTCCTTCCTGCTTTCTCTTACGTCGCCTGCTTCTTTTTCCTGCTTACCCCCGTGCGTCGCCGTCTTCCTGTTCCTCCTGCTTTCCTTCCGTTGCCTTGCCTTCCCTTCCGTCGCCTTTCTTCACTTGCAGCGCCTTTTTTTCCCTTGTCGTCGCCTTTCTTTCCTTTTTCCATGCCTGCTTTCCCTTGCGAGCCGCCTTTCTTCCGCTTGTTGCGGCTGTTCCGTCGCATTTTCTTCCCTGTGCGTCGCCTTTCTCTCATTCCGGCTTTCCCTTGCGCGGCTTTCTTCCTTGGTGGCGTATTTTGTTTCCTTACCTGCGTTTCCCTTGCGACGTCGTTTCTTCTCTTCGTGCATCGCTTTTTTTTCCCACTTCCCACTCTCCCTTGCGTCGTCTTTCGTCCTTGCGGCGCCTTTCTTCCCGTTCCTACATTCCCTTGCGTCCGAAGATTGGCTTTCCGCGCGTCACTTTTCTTCTCGTTACTTCCTGCTTACCCTTGCTTTGGGCCTTGTCCTTCTCGTTCCTTCCTGAGCGTTCCCTTCCGACGCCTACTACTTCCCGTTTCTTTTCTTTCTCGCTTTCGGTTGCGTCGCCGTTCATTTCCATGCGTCGCCTTTTCTTGCAGTTTCCAGCATTCCCGTTGGCGTCGCTTTCTTTCCCTTGCGTTCCTTTCATTCCGGCGGTTCCTGCTTTCCCTTGCGTCGCCTTTCTTCCCCGGTGGCGTCGCCTTTCGTCCCGTTGCGGTCGCCTTTTTTCCTCCTACACCTTCCCTGCTTTCCCCCCCGTCCGTCCCCTTTCCTCCCTTGCGTCGCCTTCCTTCCCGTGGCGTCCGCGATTCATCCCGTGTCCTGCTTTAACGGTGCGTCCCGCCTTTTTACCTTGCGTCGCCTTTCTTCCCGTTCCTGCTTTCCTTGCGTCACCTTTCTTAACCTGCGTCGCCTTTCTTCCCTTGCATCGCCTTTTTTCCCCTTCCTGCTTTCCCGTGCGTCGCCTTTCTTCCCTTGCGTCGCCTTCCTTTCCGTGCGTCGCCTTTCTTCCCGTTCCTACTTTCCCTTGCGTCGAATTTATTTCCTTGCGCCGCCTTTCTTCTCTTTCCTGCAATCCCTTGCATCGCCTTTCTTCCCGTTCTTACTTTCCCTTGCGTCGACTTTATTTCCGCCCGTCGCCTTTCTTCCCTTTCCTGCTTTCCCTTGCCTCGCCTTTCTACCCTTGCGTCGCTTTTCTTACCATTCCTGCTTTCGCTTGCGTCGCCTTTCCTCCCTTGCGTCTCCTTTCTTCCCTTGCGTAGCCTTTCTTATTGTTCCTGCTTTCCCTTGTGTCACTTTCCTTCTCGTTCCTGCTTTCCCTTGCGTCGCCTTTCCTCCCGTTCCTGCTTTCCCTTGCGTCAGCTTTCTTCTCGTTCCTGCTTTCCCGTGCGTCGCTTTTCTTCCTGTTCCTGCTTTCCCGTGCGTCGCCTTTCTTCCCATTCCTGCTTTCCCTTGCCGTCACCTTTCTTCCTCGTTCCTTTCCGCCTTTCCCTTGCGTCAGCTTTCTTCCCGATGCATCTCCCGTTTCTTCCCGTTCCTGCTTTCCCTTGCGCCGCCTTTCTTCCCTTGATTCTCTTTCTTCCCTTTCCTACTTTCCCTAACTTGCCTCGCTTCCTGCCCGTGCGTCGCCATTCTTCCTGTTCCTTCCTGCTTATATAAAAAAAACCGTGCGTCGCCTTTTCTTCCCCTTGTGTCGCCAGGCTTCCCTTGCGTCGCATTTCTTTCCATGCGTCGCCTTTCTGGCCCATTCCTTGCTTAACCTTGCGTCCCGCCTTTCTTCTTCACGTGCAAGCACCGCCTTTTCTCCCTTGCGTCGCCTTTCTTATAACCGGTCCTTTCTTTCTCTTGCGTCGCCTTTTGCCGCTTGCGTGACTGGTCTTCCCTACCATTCCGCCTTTCTACCTTGCCTCCTTTCCCGTGCGACGCCTTTCTCTTGGTCTTCCCCGTTCCGCCTAGCTTTCCCCTTGCGTCCCGCTTGCTTCCCATTCCAGCTTTCCCTTGCTTCCCGCCTTTTCGACCCGTGTGTCGCCTTTCTTCCCTTGCGTAGCCGTTCTTTCCCATTCTCCTGCTTTCTCTTTGCGTCACCTTGCGTCTCGTTCCTGGGCTTTCCATGCATTCCTTTCTTCCCATTCTTCCCAAGCTTTCACCTTGCGCCGCCTTTCTTCCCTTGCATCAACCTTTCTTCCCGGTTCCTACTTCCCTTGCATCGCCGTTCTCCCTTGCCTCGCCCTTGTCTTCCCTTGCCGTCGACGTTCTGTCCGCGTGTTCACCATTCCTCCCGTTCCTGCTTTCTTGCGCCGACGTTCTTCCCTTGTGGTCCGCACCTTTTCTTTCCTCCGTCGCGTTTTCTTCTCATTCCTTGCTTTCCCTTGCGTCGCCTTGCTTCCCGTTCCTACTGTCCCGTTGCTTCGACGTTCTTTCCCGGCGCCGCCTTCTTCTCGGTTCTGCTTTCCCCTTGCGTCACCTTCTTCGCTGGGCGGAGCCTTTCTTCCCCGGTGCATCGCATTTCTTCCCGTTCCTGCTTAACCTTGCTTCGGCCTGTCTTCTCGTTCCCCTGATTTCCCTTCCGAAGACTTTCTTTTTCTTCCGTTTCTTCTTCTTCGTTCGGCTTTCTCTTAGCGTCTCCTTAACTTCCCCGGTGCACCTCGCCTTTCTTCCCATTCCTTCCGTCCCTGCTTTCCCCTTGCGTCGCCCTTCTACCTTCCGGTGCCTTTCTTACCAATTCCTGCTTTCCCTTGCGTTGCCGATCTTCCCGTTGCGTCGCCGTTTTCTTCCCTTGCGTCGCCTTTCTGGCCCGTTCCTCTTTTCCCTTGCGTTGCCTTTCTTCTCGTCATCCCTGCTGTCCCTTGCGTCCCCTTCCTACCCTTACGGCCGTCGCCTTTCTTACCATTCCTGCTTTCCACGCGTCGCCTATCTTTCCGTTGCAAAAGGCAATCGCTTTCTTGCCTTCGTCCCTGTGCGTCGCCTTTCTTCCCGTCCCTGCTTTTCCTTCCCCTTGCGTCGCCTTGCTTCCCTTGCGGCGCCTTTCTTACCTTGGGCGCGCCTTTCTGCCGCGTTCTCTACTGTTGCCTTGCATCGCCTATCTTCCCTTGCGCCGCCTTTCTTCCCGCTCCCCGCGTTCCCCTTATGTCGCCTTTCTTCTCGTTCCTCCTTCTCCTCCCTTCCTGCTTGCCCTTGGCGTTCGCCTTTCCCCCTTAACTGCGTTCCCTTGAGTCAGCTTTCTTTCCCAATTAATCCTCCTTCTCTTCTTCCCGTTCATGCTTTCCTTGCGTCGCCTTTCTTGTACTTGCGTAGCCTTTCTTCCCCTTCATCGCCTTTCCTTACCTGTCTCCTTTCCCTTGCATGCAGGCTTTCTTCCCGTTCCTGCTTTCTCTTTGCGTCGCCTTTCTTCGGCATGCGTTGCCATTTCCCGCCCTTGCATCGCCTTCTACCTTTCTCCTTTCCCTTGCATCGCTGCTTCCCGGTCCTGCTTTCCCCTTGCGCACCTTGCTTCTCTTTCCTGCTTCCCAGGACATCTCCTTTCTTCCCCCGTTCCTGGCCTTTCCTTGCGCCGGCCTTTCTTCCCTGGCGTCGCTTTTCGCTCATTCCTACTTTAGCCGTGCATTCGCCTTTTTTCCTTGCGTCTATTTTCTCTCATTTCCTTCTTGCCCTTGCGTCGCCTTTCTTCCGTTCCTATTTCCCTTGCGGTCGAACTTTCTTTCTTTCCGCGCGCCGCCTTCTTCTACGTTTCTAATTTCCCTTTGCGTCGCCTTTCGTCGCTTGCGTGAGCCCTTCTTCCCTGCCATCGCCGTTCTTATTTCTTTACCAGTTCCTTTCCTCCCTTTCCCTTGCATCGCCTTGCTTCCCGTTCCGGCTTTACCCTTGGCGTTCGCCTTTCTTCTCGTTCCTGATTTCCCTTCCGAGCCTTTCTTCTTCTTTCTTCTCTTCCCGTTCCTCCTATTCCCTTCTCTTGCGTCGCCTTGCTTCCTCCCTTCCTCCTTTCCCTTGCAATCGCCTTTGCTTCCTTGCGTCGCCTTTCTTCCCCTTCCTGATTTCCCTTTGCGTAGCCCTAGCGTCCTTGCATCCATACCACCTTCTTTTCTTTCTTTCCTTTGCATCGCCTTTCTTCCCTTGCGTCGCCTTTTCTTCCAATTCCTGCTTTCCCTTCAAAATCCGCATTTCTTACCCTTGCGTCGCCTTCTTAACTAGGCCTTTCCTGCGTGTCTCGCGTCGCCTTTTCATCCCCTGCGTCGCCTTTTCTTCCCTTGCGGTCGCCTTTCTTACCGTTCCTGCTTTCTCTTACGTCCGCCTTTCCTTCTTGTTCCAGCTTACCCGTTGGCGTCGCCTGTCTTTCCGGTTTCCTTCCTGCTTTCCCTCCGTGCCTTGCTTCCCTTCCGTCGCCTTTCTTCACATGCAAATCGCTTTTTTCCCTTGGCGTCGCCTTTCTTCCATTTCCTTCCTGCTTTCCCTTGCGTCCGCCTTTCTTCCCTTGGGTCGGCTTTTCTTCCATGGCTCGCCTTTTCTTCTTCTCATTCCTCTCCTTGTCTTTCCTTGCGTCGGCTTTCGTTCCTTGTGTCGTATTTTGTTCCTTACCCTGCTTTCCCTTGCGACGTCCTTTTCCTTTGCATCGCTTTTTTTTTCCCCTTCCAAAGCTCTCCGCATTCTTCTTTTCCTTCCCTTGCGGCGGGGCTTTCTTCCCGGTCCTACATTCCCTTAGCGTCGAATTTCTGTTCCGCGCGTCACTTTTTCTTCTTCGTTCCTTCTTTTCCTTGCGTTCCCCGTTCTTCTCGTTCCTGCTTTCCTTCCATCGCCTTACTTCCTGTTTCTGCTTTCCTTTTGCGACAGACGAAAACCTTTCCTCCCTTGCGTCACCTTCCTTCCCGTGCGTCGCCTTCTTCCCATTCCTTGCTTTACCGTTGCGTCGCCTTTCTCCCTGCGTCGCGTTATTTCCCTGCGTCGCCTTTCTCGTCCCGTTCCTCCTTTCCTCGCTCTAGCTTTCCCTTGCGAATCAGCTTTCTTCCCATGAATATCTCCTTTCTTCCCGTTCTTCCTGCTTTCCCTTGCGCCGCCTTTCTTCCCTTTGATTCTCCTTCTTCCCTTTTCCCCCCTTTCCTTCATCGCCTTTCTTTTCCTTGTTTCGCCTTTCTTTCCCCGTTCCTGCTTACCCTTGCGTCGCCTTTCTTCTCGTTCCTGATTTCCCTTCCGAAGCCTTTTTTCTTCCCCGTTCCCTTTTTCCTTTTGCGTGCCTGCTCCCCCTTCCTCTTTCCCTTGCATCGCCTTTCTTCCCTTGCGTCGCCTTTTCCTTTTTTCCCCCTTCCGATTTCCCTTGCGTCGCCTAGCTTTCCTTGCATCACCTTTCTTCCCTTGCAAAGCCTTTCTTCCCTTGCCGTCGCCTTTTCTTCCCATTCCTGCTTTCCCTTGTCGCTTTCTTACCCTTGCGCGCCTTTTTCTTAACATTCCTTTGTTTCCCGCGTCGCCTTTCTTCCCCCTTGCGGGCCTTTCTTCCTTCTCCCTTTCTCCTCCTGCTTTCGCTTACGTCGCCTTTCTTCTTGTTTTCCTGCTTCCCGGCGTCGCCGTCTCCGTTTTCCCCCGGCTTTCCCTTCCTTGCCTTTGCTTCCCTTCCGTCCCTTTTTTCACTTGCACCCTTTTTTTCCCTTGGCGCCTTTCTTCCCATTCCTTTGCTTTCCCTTGCGCCGCCTTTCTTCCTTGTGTCGGCTTTCTTCCCTTGCGTCGCCTTCTTTCTCTTTCCTCTTTCCCCTTGCGTCGGCTTTCCCTTTCCTTTTCGTATTTTTCCTTACCTGCTTTCCCTTGCGACCGTCCTTTCCTTGCATCGCTTTTTTTTTCCCCTTCCCCACTCTCCTTGCGTCGTTTTTCTTCCCCTTGGCGGCGCCTTTCTTCCCCGTTCCTACATTCCCTTGCGTCGAATTTCTTTCCGCGCGTCACTTTTCTTCTCCGTTCCTCTCCTTCCTTCCTGCTTTTCCTTGCGTTCCCTTTCTTCTCGTTCCTGCTTTCCTTTCCATCGCCTTACTTCCTGTTTCTGCTTTCTTTTGCGACACCTTTCCTCCCTTGCGTCACCTTCCTTCCCGTGCGTCGCCTTTCTTCCCATTCCTGCTTTCCCTTGCGTCGCCTTTCTTCCCTTGCGTCGCGTTATTTCCCTTGCGTCGCCTTTCTTCCCGTTCCTGCTTTCCCTTGGTGTCCGGCTTGTCTTCCCATGATGCAATATCTTTCTTTTCTTCCGTTCCTGCGTTCCCTTGCGCGCCTTTCCTTCCGTTCGGCTTGATTCTCCTTTCTTTTTCCCTTCCGACTTTCCCTTGCATCGCCTTACTTCCATTGTTGGCCTTTCTTCGCGTTGCCTGTCCTGCGATCCGTGCGTCGCCTTTCTTCGTCCCGTTCTACTTTCCCATTGCTTTCGACTTTATTTTCCGTGCGCCCCCCACCCCCTTTTCTTCTTCTCTTTTCTTCGGCGTTCCTGTTCTTGCTTTCCCTTGCGTCGCCTTTCATTCGCTGCGTAGCCTTTCTTCTCGTGCGCAGCGCCTTTCTTCACCGTTCCTTTCCTTCCTGTTCCCTGTGCTTTGCCGTTCCTGCTCGTTCCTCTTTCCCTTTCCGACGCCCTTACTCTTACTTCCCGTTTTCTTGCTTTCTCATTGCGTTGCCTTTCTTTCTCTTGCGTCGCCTTTCGTGCACTTCCTGCCTTCCCTTGCGTCGACTTCCTTCCCTTGCGTTTCATTTCTTCTTCCCATGCCTGCGTTCCTTCCCACGCATTTTCTTTGCTTCTTCCCGTTCCTGCTTTTCCCTTGCTTCACCTTTCTTCCCCTGCGTCGCCTTGCGTCCTTGCATGCACTGTTTTCCCCCTTCCGGCTTTCCCGGCGTCGCCTTTCTTCCCTTGCGTCGCCTTCTGTCCATGTTTTTTGGTTTGTGTTTGTGATTTTCAGGATTCCACATCAAACATCATGTACTGGAATTAAAGGTTGTAATGGTCTAATCTATGTACCTATCCCTATACATTACGGAAATCATGGGATCTGAACCCTTCCGGGGGGCGGGGGGCGGGCTCTATCTTACTGCCTGGGCAGATGGGTGCTGGAGGGTGCTTTCCCTAGCCGTAGGTTCCGAAGCTTTTTTTTCAGGTTGAACTCGGTTCTCGGGAACTCCTCTCTCATATCGTATTTGATTTTATTAGAACTTCAAGTTTTATCATTAGATGTATTATATTGTATTTTTTACATTCCCGATATCATAGGTAGTAAAATAAGTTTACCTCATAATTGTTGCCGCTGTGTGTTTTATTTTTCTTTCATTTTCTCTTTCCCCTTCCTTCCCAGTGTGGGGGGGCGGGGGTGGGGAGGGCAGGGGCCTACGGCACCCCTGTCACAAGGGCATAAACCTGATCTGGTTAATTCCGTGACAGAGTTTGGTGAGAATGCGGGCATAGTTTTTTTTTTGTTGTGTGTGTTTTTGGCTCTTTAGAACGAATCTCCTCGGCTCTCAATGGCTCGCGAAAGAGCTTCGTTAGGGAGCATTATCAGTAGTTCAGGTTTTGGTGCTGGAAAACTTGACCTGAAAGAACCAGGCGTAACTGCCATATTCTGGGAGATTTTGTAACTTTGAGCACTGCTTAGTCTGGGTAGTGCCGTTTTTTTTTTTCGCCTTCCCCCGCCCCCCCTCGTTGTTAGTTTCAATTCATTAACCCTTTTAGAGCAGAAACCAGCGATGACGCCACTGTTTTTTCGTGGGAGCGCTGAGAGGGGGATTCAAAGCGAGGGTGTTCTCGCGAACTACGGTCACATCAATGTCATGTTTACTTGTTTGTGGAGTTGGGTAACGTAGATAATATAAGAAGGGGACTGAACGGAGACGCCTGTATGGTACCGCTATATTGGTACCTAAATGCAATGTCTAATATGAATTTTGAACACTGCATCCCGATGGAATGGCTAACTTCAACGTCACACAAGCACTACAATCCCAAATGGATAACTAATTTTAAACAAACCACAACGATGTTCAAACCATTTTCCAGGTTTTCCCTTTCGTTTTATCAGACCGTTACTACTCAATGCTGAGTTCATTTTCATGCTGTGGGCATAACAAGTCCTGTTCAGATCAGTCTTACTGAATGGAGTTCTATACAGTACTGTAAGGACTATAATTAAGCAGAAGGAGTCCCTCCAAGACCAGAGAATGCTGCCTGGCAGGGATATGGAGAGGTTTAGGACAAATCTAGAAGCAGGGGGACCCCGCAATGTCATGGAATTTCACTCTGAGCACCTGTGGGATCCCCAGAAACTATAGTAGCCAGTATTTGAGACCAGGGGGCAATTCGGCTCCAGGTAAATCTAATGAGTTACAATTATTTTGGTTTTGGCTTGTGCTTACCTTGGCCATAATGATAATACCGTTTTGGAGAGAGAGAGTTTCCGAGCTGAGGTTCGAGCCAAAGGGGAGGAAATCTCCGATGTAAATCTGATCAATTACGGGAGACACCGAGTAACATATCAGTTTCCCCTGGTGGAGGCAAGAATGGAAGCGAGTGTCCCGCGTCTAGAACGAAAAAAAGAAGAAGACGGGGCGTCGTTTTTTCGTAAGATCCCGTTTGAGGGGCCCCTCCGTCGAACCACCACAAATCAAGAAAGCAAAGAAAAACGATAGACATGCAGAAGAATTGATGAAGATGAAGTTTCTATTACTCCTCGTACGGCCTCTAAGATGACTGAAACCCAGGCTCAAGAAGGAATTCATACGGCAACCCAAATGAAAACTTATCGTTTCCTCCTGGTAGTTTCGATGCTGGGACAGCGAGGGGCCGTAGCTTGTCTCTAGATGGTAATGAAGCTAGGCCAACTAGGGAGCCATTTTGCCAGAAATCCAGCTATTGACAGAGCAATTAGTCGATGTCTGGGATGAGGCTGCCATCCCATCTGGGAACGAATATTAGCAGCCGTGAAGGAAGGTACCCCTTCAAAAGCGGCTTGAAGCCGGTGGACGAAAAGATGGGATACAGTTGAACAGGGTATCCAGTATTTTGAGGGAAATGGCCGTGGTGGAAATGTTGTATGACCCGAACGGTGTTTGTAGCGACCCCAAGCCAGGATCCTAGAAGTGAGGACAACGCGTGAAATGTGGCAAACCGCCTCACATCAACAGCAACCGCCAGAAATACGCCCCTGCAACATTGGCATCATCTGACAGATAGGAGGACCCAAAAGAGAAGGGCCCCTTAGTTTTTGAATTGATTTCTTACCTCATCCAAAGCTATGAACAACAAGCTATCTAACCGCCCCCAACGCGCTCCGCCATCTCCGCCGCCATCTGCACAAATGACGGAGCAACTGAAATGAATTCGAGAGCAAGTGGTCTTCACTTAGGAATCGGTGACAAACCCGTAGAAGTATCAGAGACCTTGGTGAAGATCAGAATAGGCCAAAGAGTCTACTGAAGGAGTGAGGAGATGATAGAACAAATCTGGATCCGAACAAACTAAAGACGACGAACCCTCCTTCTCAGGTGCAAAATCAAAAATCTCAGCCTGTTAGAGGCAAACGATCTCACAGCGGCCAGGAAGGAATCCTAACATGCGCGACTTGGCCTTGTGCGTTACTTTTACGTGACCACGGAGAAGACATGAGGAAGTGGCACGACAAGCTAATCTCACGTACTAGAGCGAGGCACGGGTGAGAGAATTACAAAGCAGACCGAACCGCCAGTGCGTTGCTCCGGTTAGCACACAGGTAATAAATAATAGGGGCCCTGCCTCCGGACAGGTGGAGGAAAGGGACAACTGGATTTATTGGACAGCGTGGATCCGATGGCCTGGCACATCAGAACCACAAAAGTATAGGGCCTTGGTGGACACTGATGCACAGTGCACTTGGCTATTCCCTCGAGTCTTATGAAGGGACAGAATCAATCCAATGTTCTGGAGTGACTGGGGGGCTTCTCAAGAATTGACGGTGTTGGAGGCCGAGTAAGCCTCCACTGGTAGGAAACTGGCAAAAGGCACCCGATTGTGAATGGTCCAGGGGCTCCATGTATACTTGGTATTGATGAACCAGCAGAGGGTGGCAAGTTTTTCAAGGATCCGAAGGGGTAAATCGAGGGGCCTTTTGGAAATAGCTCTGTAGACACAAACAACATTAAGCAGCTGTCGTTTTGCCTGCCTGTCGAAAGAGCCGGCTGTGGTTGGGTTGCTACAAGTAAAAGAGCAACAGGTAAACCAAATTGCTCCAAAAACGGTGCCAGACGGCAAGTACCAGCACCAACAAGGGGATTCCTTGCTCCCATTCTTAAGTTGATTCGTCAACTAAGAGTCAGGAGTGATCAGCAAAACGCCACATCGCCGTTGTAACAGCAGCCCCATATGCCGGTGCGTAAGCCAGTGAGAATGGAGGCTGACGGTGGGACTATACCGTGGCCTGAAGGGAAGTCACCACACCCCCACGGATGCTGCATGTGCCGACATGTTATAACTCCAGTTAATGAACTGGAAGTCAAAAGCACAGCCAAATGTTGGCCACCATGGACATTGCTAATGCCTTTTTCTCCATTCCTTGGCCAAAGAATGTAGGCCACAGTTTCGCTTTCCACCTGGAGGGGGTGTTCAGTTTACTTGGAAACCCGTTGCCCCAGGGGTGGAAACAAGCCCGAGCCTGTTCCATGGGTTTGATCCAAACCGCACTGGAACAGGGCAGTGCCCCTGGGCAACTTGCAGTATATTGATGACTAGTTGTGTGGGGCGATACAGCAGAAGAAGTCTTCGCAAAAGGAGAGCGAAGAATCCGATTCTTCTGCGTGCTGGTTTTGCCTATTAAGCGGAGGCAAAGTGAAAGGACCTGCGCAGGAAGATTCAGTTCCTGGGTATAAGTGGCAAGATGGCCGTCGTCACAGAAGTCCCACAGAGGTGATCAACAAAATCCTGCTAGTCCTCCACCCACTAGTAAGAAAAGACACAATCTTTTTTGGGTTTAGTGGGCTTTGAGGGAATGCATGTTCCAAACTAATAGCTGTCATTGTAATCCCCTTTAATCATGTGACCAATGAAGAATAACTTTACATGGGGTCCTGAGCAGCAGCAGGCTTTTGAGCAATTAAACAGGGAAGAGAAGCCCGTGCGTGGCCTAGGGCCAGTACGGAACGGGCAGGATTAAAGAACATCCGCTATACTGCTGCTGGAGAGAAAGGTCCGACACGTGGAGTTTGTGGCAAAGAGCCCTCAGGAAAGAGACCCGGGCCGAGCCCCCTGGGATGCCTGGAGTTGTGGGCCTACAAGGGGGGTCGGAAGAAGGCGAAACGCAACCGAAAGGAGATCTAGCCGCATATGTATGAGGGGTGTGGCGGGATGCTTCTGAAGTGGTCCGGTCTGAAACACAGACTTCTCTCTGGCACCTCGACTACCAGTGCTGAACTGGATGGTTTAAAGGAAAAGGTCCCCCCACCCCATCACGCAACTGATGCCACTTGGAGTAAGTGGTTGCGTTGATTACGCAACGAGACGCGGATGGGGAACCTCAGAGCCGTCCAGGAATCCTAGAGGTCATCATGGACTGGCCTGAAGTAGAAAGTTTGGAACATCACCAACAAGCAGAGAAGTATCAGAGCTAAAGAGTGCCCCACCCAGACAACGAATTAACCAGAAAATGAAAGAAAATATGCCCCCTGTTCACTGATGGGATCGTTCCGTAGTTGTGGAAAAGCAATCGGCAGATGGAAATCTGCTGTGTGGAGCCCCACACGACAAGTTGGCAGAGGCCACCGAAGTTAAAATGCATAATCAGCCAATTTTCAAGGTCAAGTCTTTCCAACTTGCCTTGGATGTTGCTTAACGGAGAGGTGGGCCAACGCTTATCTTTACACTGACTCATTGGATTTTGGCGAAATGGCTCTATGTTGGTGGTTACAGCAGTTTTAGCAAAATAACTGCAAGAAGGGGTGTAAACCCATCTGGGCTGCTGAACTGTGGAAAGATATTGCTGCCCGAATAGAGAATCTGGTTGTGAAAATACGCCACGTAGATGCCCATGTACCAAACAATCGGGCCACGGAGGAACATAAGAACAACCAGCAGGTTGACCGAGCGTCCAAAATTGAGGTTGGCTGCAGATAGACCTGGACTGGCAGAACAAGGGTGAAATTAATTTCTAGCTCGGTGGCTCCATGAGACCGTCGGGCCAGTCAGGGGGAGAGACGCAACATATAAGTGGGGCTAGAGACCGAGGGGTGGACTTAACATATGGATGCTATTGCACGGACGAGAATACGAGGTTATTCATGACTGTGAAACATGTGCCAAAATCAAAACAAAACAATAGGAATGAAACGCATCTGGGAGGAAGGGCGATGGCAAAAGTAACAAATACGGAGAGGCATGGCATTTGAGTATATCACTTTGCCCGATCCCACAGTGGTAAGTGTTATGTACTATACCAAGGGTGGGAGGCAACCACTGGGTGGCTTGAAACATATGCAGTACCCAATGCTACGCCCGAAACAACCATACTAGGGCATTGAGAAGCAAGTCCTTTGGCAGGACATGGCACCGCACCCCAAGAAAGAATTGAAGTCAGATAATGGAACTCTTCAAAAATTCGCTTGTAAATACTTGGGCCAAAGATCAATGGCAATTGAGTGGGATTTTAACCATAAAGTCACTACCATGCACCAGCCTCTGGTAAAAATTGAACGATACAATGGGGGGGTTAAAAACTATGCCTGAAGCAAGGGGTGGCCCCGGACAGGGAGAAGCAACTGGGGAGAAGCATTTGGCTGAAGCCACCTGGTTAGGCCCAATGACCAGAGATCTATCAAGCGTGATGGTCCTACCTCAGTCAGCTCCTACATACCGTAGAGGAATAAGGTCCCTGTTGTACATGTAAGAGCATGTTGGGAAAAGCAGTTTGGGTTCATTGCCAGCGTCTGGAAAGGGCAAACTCTCCGCGGTCGGTTTTTTTGCCCAGGGACCCTGGTCCACATGGTGGGTGAATGCAGAAAATGGGGATGTTTTCAACAATGTGTACCACAAGGAAATGTGATGCTGGGGGAGTGCAGACAACAGTGATTCTATGTATATGTAATAGACGTGTGGTGTGTGATGCATTTTTAATCTTTGTTTTGTTTGTAATGTATATATATAGATATATATATGTACAGCTGAGTGTAGTGATGTAGAATAAGGAAAGGGGTGGAATGTCATGGTTTTGGTTTTTTTTTTGATTTTTCAAGTAGTCGCCACATCAAAAACATCATGTAATGGAATTAAAGGGTAATGGTCTATTCTAGGTACCTATCGCTATACATTTACGGAAGTCATGGGGATCTGACCCTTCCGGGGGGCGGGGGGCGGGGTCTCTTACTGCCTGGCAAGTGGGTGCTGGAGGGTGCTTTCCGTAGCCGTTCCCAAGCTTTTTTTTTCAGTTTGCTTTTCGGTCTCGGGAACTCTCATCCATATCTTATTGGAATAGAGACTCAATGTCATTAGAATGTATTTATTGTATTATTTTACATGCCACACGATATATAGTTAGTAAAATAAGTTATTACCTCCATAGATTGTTTGCCCGCTGTGTTTTTTTTATTTTCTTTTTCCCTTTTCCTTCCCCTTCCTTCCGCTTTTGTGGGGCCAGGGCGGGGGTGGGGAGTGCAGGGGCCTACTGCCCCCCTGTCACGGGCATAAACTGATCTGGTTAATTCCGTGACACCTTCCTTCCCGTGCGTCGCCATTCATCCCGTTCCTCCTTTACCGTGCGTCGACTTTCTTTCCGCTCGTCGCCTTTCTTCTCCTTCCTGCTTCTCTTGCGTCACCTTTCTTCCCGTTCCTCTTTTCCCTTGCATCGCCTTTCTTCCCTTCCGTCGCCTTTCTTCCGGTTCCTGCGATCCCTTGCGTCGCCTTTCTTCCCGTTCGTGCGTTCTCTTGCGTCGCCTTTCTTCTATTGCGTTGCCTTTCTTCCCTTGCGTCGCTTATCTTCCCATTCCTGCTTTCGCTTTCCGAGCCATTCTACCCTTGTGTCGCCTTTTTTACCATTCCTGCTTTCCCTTGCGTCGCCTTTCTTCCCTTCCGTCTCCTTTCTTTCCATGCATAGCCTTTCTTACCGTTCCTGCTTTCCCTTGCATCGCCTTTCTATCCTTCCGTCGCCTTTCTTACCATTCCTGCTTTCCCTTGCGTCGCCTATCTTCCCTTGCGTCGCCTTTCTTCCCGTGCGTCGCCTTTCCTCCTGTTCCTGCTTTCCCTTGCATCGCCTTTCTTCCCTTGCGTCGCCTTTCTTCCCATTCCTGCTTTCCCTTGTATCGCCTTTCTATCCTTCCGTCGCCTTTCTTACCATTCCTGCTTTCCCTTGCGTCGCCTATCTTCCCTTGCGTCGCCTTTCTTCCCTTGCGTCGCCTTTCTTCCCTTTCCTGCTTTCCCTTGCCTCGCCTTTCTACCCTTGCGTCGCCTTTCTTCCCTTGCGTAGCCATTCTTACCATTCCTGCTTTCCCTTGCGTCACCTTTCTTCTCGTTCCTGCTTTCCCTTCCGTCGCCTTTCCTCCTGTTCCTGTTTCCCTTGCGCCGGCTTTCTTCCCATGCATCTCCTTTCTTCCCGTTCCTGCTTTCCCTTGCGCCGCCTTTCTTCCCTTGCGTCTCCTTTCTTTCCTTTCCTACTTTCCCTTGCATTGCCTTTCTTTCCCTGCGTCGCCTTTCTTCTCGTTCCTGCGATCCCTTGCGTCGCCTTTCTTCCCGTTCCTACTTTCCCTTGCTTCGACTTTCTTTACGTGCGCCGCCTTTCTTCGCGTTCCTGCTTTCCCTTGCGTCGTTTTTCTTCGCTTGCGTAGCCTTTCTTCCCTTGCATCGCCTTTCTTACCGTTCCTGCTTTCCCTTGCGCCGCCTTTCTTCCCGTTCCTGCTTACCCTTGCTTTGCCTTTCTTCTCGTTCCTGCTTTCCCTTCCGACGCCTTACTTCCCGTTTCTGCTTTCGTTTGCGTCGCCGTTTCAGTTTTCCATGCGTCTCCTTTCTTGCAGTTCTGCCTTCCCCCTTGGTCGACCTTTTTCCCTTGCGTTGCCTTTCTTACCGTTCCTGTGCTTTCCCTTGCCCACGCCTTTCCTTCACGTTCCTGCTTTCCCTTGCGTGCCTTTCTTACCTTGCGTCGGCCTTTCTTCCCTTGCGTCGCCTTTTTTCACCTTCCTGCCTTTCCGTTGCGTCCCTTTCCTTCCCTTGCGTCGCCTTCTTCCCGTTGCGCTCGATTATCCCGTTCCTGCTTTACCGTCTGCGGTCGCCCCTTTATTCCCTTGCGTCGCTTTCTTCCTGTTCCTGCTTTCACTGCGTCATCTTTCTTAACCTGCGTCGCCTTTCTTCCCTTGCATCGCCTTTTTTCCCTTCCTGCTTTCCCGTGCGTCGGCCTTTCTTTCCCTTGCGTCGCCTTCCTTTCCGTGCGTCAGCCTTTATTCACTTTCCACTAATTTCCACTTGCGTCGAATTATTTCCGCCCGTCGCTTTCTTCCATTTCCTGCTTTCCTTGCCTCGCCTTTCTACCCTTGCGTGCTTTTCTTACCATTCCTGCTTTCGCTTGGTGCCCTTTCCTCCCTTGCGTCTCTTTTCTGCCCTTGCGTAGCCTTTCTTATTGTTCCTGCTTTCCCTGTGTCACTTTCATTCTCGTTCCTGCTTTCCATTGCGTCGCCTTTCCTTCCCGTTTCCGCTTTCCTTGCGTCAGCTTTCTTCCTCGTTGCTGCTTTCCATTGAGTCGCTTTTTCTTCTGTTCCTGCTTTCCGTGCGTCGCTTTCTTCCCATTCCTGCTTCCCTTGGCGTCGCCTTTCTTTCCTTGCAGCGCCGTTCTACCTTGCGTTCCTTCTTAACATTCCTCCTTTCTCTTGCGCTCGCCTTCCCTCCCTTGCGTGGCCTTTCTTCCTTGCGTAGCCTTCTTCCATTTCCTGTCTTTCCCTTGCGTACCTTTTTCTCGTTCCTGAGTTCCTGCGTCAGGCTTTTCTTCCCATGCAATCCCTTTCTTCCGTTCCTGCTTTTCCTTGCGCGCCTTTCTTCCTTTGATTCTCCTTTTCTTCCATTTCCCTACTTTCCCTTGCATCGCCTTTCTTTCCTTGCGCCGCTTTCTTCGCGTTCCTGTTCCCTTGGGTCGCCTTTTCTTCCCTTGCCCATTGCTTTCTTCCCTTGCGTCGCATTTTTCCCATTCCTGCTCCCTTGCGTCGCCTTTCTTCCCTTGCATCACCCTTTCTCCCTTTGACGTTCGCTTTTCTTCCCATTCTGCTTTCGTCTTTTCCTAGCTATTCTACCTTGCGTCACCTTTTTTACCATCCTGTTTCCCTTGCGTCGCCTTTTCTTCCCTTGCGTCTCCTTTCTTTCATGCGTGCTCTTTCTTACCGTTCTACTTTTCTTTCCCTTGCGTCTCCTTTTCCTCTCGTTCCTGCTTTCCCTTCCGTCGCCTTTCCTCCTGTTCTTGCTTTCCCTTGCATCGCCTTTCTTCCCTTGCGTCGCCTTTTCTTCCCATTCCTTGATTTCCCCTTGTATCGCCCTTTCTATCCTTCCGTCGCCCTTTCTTACCCATCCTGCTTTCCCTTGCGTTTCGCCTCATTTCCCTTGCGTCGCCTTTCTTCCCTTGTCGCCTGTATTCCCCTTTCCTGATTTCCCTTGCGCGGCCTAGCTCCATTGCATCGCCTTTCTTTCCCTCTGCATCCCTTTTTCCCTTGCGTTCGCCTTTCTTCCATTTCACGCTTTCCCTTGGCATCGCATTTCTTTACCTTGCATCCACCTTTCTTACATTCCTGCTTTTCCTCGCGTCGCCTTTCTTCCCCTGGTCGCCTTTTCTTCCCTTGCAATGCCTTTTTTCCATTCCTGCTTTCCCTTACATCGCCTTTCTTCTCGTTCCTGTCTTCCCTTGCATCGCCTTTCTTCCCTTGCGTCGCCTTTCTTCCCATTCCTGCTTTCCCTTTCGTCGCCTGTCTACCCTTCCGTCGCCTTTCTTCTCGTTCATGCTTTCCCTTGCGTCGCCTATCTTCCGTTGCATTGCCTTTCTTCCCTTGCATCGCCGTTCTTCCCGTTCCTGCTTTCCCTTGCGTCGGACTTTCTTCCGCGCGTCGCCTTCTTCTCGTTCCTGCTTTCCTTTTCCTTCGCCCTTTACTTCCCGTTCCTGCTTTCTCTTGCGTTTCTCCTTGCTTCCCTTGCTTTCGCCTTTCTTCCCTTGTTCGCCTCTTCTCCCTCTGCATCGCTTTTTTCCCGTTCCTGCTTTTCTCTTGCGTCGACTTTCTTCCCGTTCTGCTCCTGAGCGCTTTCTTACCTTGCGTCGCCTTCTTCCCTATCCTGATTTCCCTTGCGTTACTAGCTTCCCTTGCATGCCTTTCTTCCTTGCATCCTTTCTTCCTTGCGTCGCTTTCTCTCCATTCCTGCTTTCCCTTGCATGGCATTTTCTTACCCTTGCGTGCCTTCTTTACTTATGTGTGCCCTTCATTCCCATTCCCGCTTTCCCTTGCGCAGCCTTTCTTCCCTTGTGTCGTCTTTCATCCCGTTCCGGCTTTCCCTTGCCTGCCTCCTTCCCGTGCGTCGACCATTCTTCCTGTTCTGCTTTACCGTGCGTCGCCTTTCTTCCCTTGTGTCGCCATTCTTCCCTTGCGTCGCCTTTCTTTCCATGCGCCGCCTTTCTTCCCATTCCTGCTTACCCTTGCGTCGCCTTTCTTCACTTGCACCGCCTTTCTTCCCTTGCGTCGCCTTTCTTACCGTTCCTTCTTTCTCTTGCGTCGCCTTTCGCCGCTTGCGTAGCCTTTCTTCCCTACCATCGCCTTTCTTACCTTGCCTCCTTTCCCTTGCGACGCCTTTCTTCCCGTTCCTGCTTTCCCTTGCGTCGCCTTGCTTCCCATTCCAGCTTTCCCTTGCTTCGCCTTTCTACCCTTGTGTCGCCTTTCTTCCCCCTTGCGTTTAGCCTTCTTCCCATTCCTGCCTTTCTATTTGCGTCACATTGTGCTTCTCGTTCCTTCTTTCCTGGCATTGCCATTCTTTCTCTTCCGCCTTCCCTTGCGTAGTCTTACTTCCCTTTGCGACGCCTTTCTTTCCCGTTCCCTACTTTCCCTTGCTACCGCATTCTTCCTTGCCTCGCCCTTTCTTTCCCTTGCGTCGACTTTTCTTTCGCGTGTCACATTTCCTCCGGTCCTGCTTTCCCTTGCGCCGCCTTTCTTCCATTGTGTCGCCTTCTTCCTTTCCGTTCGCTTTTCTCTCATTCCTGCTTTCCTGGCGTCGCCTTCTTCCAGTTACTACTTTCCCTGCTTCGGACTTTTCTTTCCGTGGCCGCTTTCTTCTCGTTCTGCTTTTCCCTTGCGTCACCTTTCTTCGCGGCGTAGCCTTTCTTTCCCTGCATCCCTTTCTTCCCGTTCCTGCCTTACCCTTGCTTCGCCTTTCTTCTCGGTTCCTGATTTCCCTTCCGAAGACTTCTTCCCGTTCTGCTTTTCTTGCGTTCTCCTCTTACTTACGTTTTGCACCGCCCTTTCTTCCCATTCCTGCTTTCCCTTGCGCGCCTTTCACCTTCGTTGCCTTCTTACCATTCTGCTTTTTTTTTTCCCCTTGCTCTTTCTCCCTTGTCGCCTTTTACCCTTGTCGTCGCTTTCTTACATTCCTCTTCTCTTGCGTCGCTTCCTTCCCTTGCGTCGGCCTTTCTTCCCTTGCGTAGCCTTTCTTTTTTTTCCCCATTTCCTGTTCCTTGCGTCACCCTTCTTCTCGTTCCTGCTTTCCCTTGCGTCAGCTTTCTCCCATGCATCTCCTTTCTTCCCGTTTCCTGCTTTCCCTTGCGCCGGCCTTTCTTCTTTGATTCTCCTTTCTTCCCTTTTCCTAACTTGCCTTGCATGCCTTTCTTTTCTTCGCCGCCTTTTTCGCGTTCCTGCGTCCCTTGGGTCGCCTTTCTCCTTGGGCATTGCCTTTCTTCCCTTGCGTCGCCTTTCTTCCCTTCCTGCTTTCCCTGCGTCGCCTTCTTACCTGCATCGCTTTCTTCCCTTGCGTCGCTTTTCTTCCCAATCTTGCTTTCGCTTTCTAGCTATTCTACCACCACCACTTGCGTCACCTTTTTACCATTCCTGCTTTCCCTGCGTCGCCTTTCTTCCCTTGCGTCTCCTTTCTTTCATGCGTAGCTTTCTACCGTTCCTTACTTTTCCCTTGCGTCACCTTTCTTCTCGTTCCTGCTTTCCCTTCCGTCGCACTTTACTCTGTTCCTGCTTTCCCTTGCATTGCCTTTCTAACCTGCGTCGCTTTCTTCCCATTCCTGCTTTCCCTTGTCATCGCTTCTTTCTATCTTCCGTCGCCTTTCTACCATTCTGCTTTCCCTTGCGTCGCCTATCTTCCCTTGCGTCGCCTTTCTGCCCTTGCGTCGCCGTCTTCCCCTTCCTGATTTCCCTTGCGTCGCCTAGCTTCCTGCCATCGCCTTTCTTACCTTGCAATCGCCTCTTTCTTCCCTGCGTCGCCTTCTTCCCATTTCCGCTTTCCCTTGCATGCATTTCTTACCCTTGCATTCACCTTTCTACATTCCTGCTTTCCTCGCGTCGCCTTTCTTCCCCTGCGTCCCTTTTCTTACCTTTTTTTTTTGCGTCGCCTTTCTTCCCATTCATGCTTTCCCTTTACCTCGCCTTTCTTCCCGTTCCTGTCTTCCCTTGCATCCTCCTTTCTTCCTTGCGTCGCCTTTCTCCCATTCTGCTTTCCCTTTCGTCGCCTTTCTACCTTAGTCGCCCTTCTTCTCGTTCATGCTTCCTTGCGTCGCCTATCTTCCGTTGCACTGCCTTTCTTCCCTAGCGTCGCCTTTCTTCCCATTCCTGCTTTCCTTTCGTCGCCTTTCTACCATTCGTTGCCTTCTTCCCGTTCCTGCTTTCCCTTGCGTCGACTTTTTCTTTGCCGCGCCGTCGCCTTCTTCTCTTCCTGCTTTCTTTCCTTCGCCTTACTTCCGTTCCTTCCTGCTTTCTCTTGCGTTTCTCCTTGCTCCCTTTGCTCGCCTTTCCTTCCTGCATCGCCTTTCCTCCTTGATCGCCTTTCCTTCCGTTCCGCTTTCTCTTGCGTCCGCCTTCTTCCCCGTTCTGCTTTCCCTTGGAGCGCTTTCTTCCCTGCATCGCCTTTCTTTCCCTATCCTGATTCTCTTGCGTTCCTAGCTTCCCTGAATTCGCCTTTCTTCCCTTGCATCGCTCCTTTCTTCCCTTGCGTCGTTTTCTTCCCAATTCCTTGCTTTCCCTTGCATCGCATTTTCTTACCCTTGCGTCGCCTTTCTTACTTATGTTGTTGCCCTCATTACCATTACCGCTTTCCCTGCGCAGATTTCTTCCCTTGGGTCGTCTTTTATCCGTTCCGGCTTTCCCTTGCCTCGCCTTCCTTCCCGTTGGTCGCATTCTTCTGTTCCGCTTTACCGTTGCGTCGCTTTCTCCCTTGTGTCGCATTCTTCCCTTGCGTCGCCTCTTCATGCGTCGCCTTTCTTCCATTCCTGCCTTACACTTGCCGTCGCCCCTTTCTTCATTGCACCGCCCTTCTTTTCCCTTGCGTTCGCCTTTCTTACCGTTCCTTCTTTCTTCTTGCGTCGCCTTTCGCCGCTTGCGTAGCCTTTCTTCCCTACCATCGCCTTTCTTACCTTGCCTCCTTTCCCTTGCGACGCCTTTCTTCCCGTTCTGCTTTCCCCTTGCGTCGCCTTGCTTCCATTTCCAGCCTTTCCTCTGCTTCGGCCTTTCCTACCCTTGTGTCGCCTTTCTTCCCTTGCGTAGCCTTTCTTCCCATTCTGCTTTTTCTTGCGTCACCTTGCTTTCTTCGTTCTTGCTTTCCCTGGCATTGCCATTCCTTATCATCCTGCTTTCCCTTTGCGTCGTTCTTATTCAATGCATCGCCTTTCTTCCCTTGCCTCGCCTTTTTCCCTGCGTCGACCTCTTCCGGTGTCACTTTCTTCCCGTTTTACTGCTTTCCCTTGCGCCGCCTTCTTCCTTGTGTCGCCTTTCTTTCCTTCCGTCGCCTTCCTTCTCGTTTCTGCTTTCCCTTTCGTCACCTTTCTTCGCTGGCGTAGCCTTCTTCCCTGCATCGCCTTTTTCCCGTTCCCGCTTACCCTTGCTTCGCCTTTTCTCGTCCTGATTTCCCTTCCGAAGAATTTGCTTCCGTTCTGCTTTCTCTTGCGTCTCCTTACTTCCGTTGCACCGCATTTCTTCCCATTCCTGCTTTCCCTTGCGTCGCCCTTTCTACTTCCGGTGCCTTCTACATTCCTGCTTTCCCTTGCGTCGCTATATTCCGTATGCGTCCGCCTTTCTTCCCTTGCTGTCGCCTCTTCCCGTCCTCTTTTCCTTGCGTTGCCTTCTTTCTCGTTCTGCTGTCCCTTGCGTCCCTTCCTACCCTTCCGTCGCCTTTCTACCCAATTCCCTGCTTTCCCATGCGTCGCTATCTTCCGTTGCGTCGCCTTTCTTCCCTTGCGTCGCCTTTCTTCCCGTCCCTGCTTTCCCTTGCGTCGCCTTGCTTCCCTTGCGTCGCCTTTCTTCCCTTGCGTCGCCTTTCTTCCCGTTCCTACTTTGCCTTGCATCGCCTATCTTCCCTTGCGCCGCCTTTCTTCCCGCTCCTGCTTTCCCTTATGTCGCCTTTCTTCTCGTTCCTGCTTTCCCTTGCGTCGCCTTTCCTCCCGTTACTGCTTTCCCTTGAGTCAGCTTTCTTCCCATTAATCTCCTTTCTTCCCGTTCATGCTTTCCCTTGCGTCGCCTTTCTTTACTTGCGTAGCCTTTCTTCCCTTGCATCGCCTTTCTTACCTTTCCTCCTTTCCCTTGCATCGGCTTTCTTCCCGTTCCTGCTTTCTCTTGCGTCGCCTTTCTTCGCTTGCGTTGCCTTTCCTCCCTTGCATCGCCTTTCTTACCTTTCCTCCTTTCCCTTGCATCGCCTTTCTTCCCGTTCCTGCTTTCCCTTGCGTCACCTTGCTTCTCTTTCCTGCTTTCCCATGCATCTCCTTTCTTCCCGTTCCTGCTTTCCCTTGCGCCGCCTTTCTTCCCTGGCGTCGCTTTTCTTCTCATTCCTACTTTACCGTGCATCGCCTTTCTTTCCTTGCGTCGCTTTTCTTCTCATTCCTTCTTTCCCTTGCGTCGCCTTTCTTCCGGTTCCTACTTTCCCTTGCTTCGACTTTCTTTCCGCGCGCCGCCTTTCTTCTCGTTTCTACTTTCCCTTGCGTCGCCTTTCTTCGCTTGCGTAGCCTTTCTTCCCTTGCATCGCCTTTCTTACCGTTCCTCCTTTCCCTTGCATCGCCTTTCTTCCCGTTCCTGCTTACCCTTGCTTCGCCTTTCTTCTCGTTCCTGATTTCCCTTCCGAAGCCTTTCTTCCCGTTCCTGCTTTCTCTTGCGTCGCCTTGCTTCCCGTTCCTCCTTTCCCTTGCATCGCCTTTCTTCCCTTGCGTCGCCTTTCTTCCCCTTCCTGATTTCCCTTGCGTCGCCTAGCTTCCCTTGCATCACCTTTCTTCCCTTGCATCGCCTTTCTTCCCTTGCGTCGCCTTTCTTCCCATTCCTGCTTTCCCTTGCATCGCATTTCTTACCCTTGCGTCGCCTTTCTTAACATTCCTGCTTTTCCTCGCGTCGCCTTTCATCCCCTGCGTCGCCTTTCTTCCCTTGCGTCGCCTTTCTTACCGTTCCTGCTTTCTCTTACGTCGCCTTTCTTCTTGTTCCTGCTTACCCGTGCGTCGCCTGTCTTCCTGTTCCTGCTTTCCCTTCCGTTGCCTTGCTTCCCTTCCGTCGCCTTTCTTCACTTGCATCGCCTTTTTTCCCTTGCGTCGCCTTTCTTCCCATTCCTGCTTTCCCTTGCGCCGCCTTTCTTCCCTTGTTCTCGGCTTTCTTCCCTGCGTCGCCTTTCTTCTCATTCCTGCTTCCCTGTGCGTCGGCTTCTTTCCTTGTGTCGTTATTTTGTTCCTTACCTGCTTTCCCTTGCGAGTCTTTCTTCTCTTGCATCGCTTTTTTTCCCCTTCCAGCTCTCCTTGCGTCGTCTTCTCCCTTGCGGGCGCCTTTTCTTCCCGTTCCTACATCTTTCCCTTGCGCGAATTTCTTTCCGCGCGTCACTTTTCTTCTCGTCTGCTTTCCTTGCGTTTTACCCTTTCTCTCGTTCGCTTTCCTTTCCATCGCCTTACTTCCTGTTTCTGTGCTTTCTTTTTGCGACACCTTCCTCCACTTGCGTCACCTTCCTTTCCAGTGAGATGCGTCGACATTCTTCCCGGTTCCTGCTTTACCTGCATCGCCTTTCTTCACTTGGTCGCCCTCTTCCCATTCCTGCTTTCCTGCGACGCCTTCCTTTCTTCCCTTGTGTCGGTTTCTTCCCTTGGTCGCCTTTCTTATCATTCCGCTCTTCCCTTGCGTCGGCTTTCTTTCCTTGAGTCGTATTTTGTTCCTTACCTGCTTTCCCTTGCGACGTCTTTCTTCTCTTGCATCGCTTTTTTTTCCCCTTCCAGCTCTCCCTTGCGTCGTCTTTCTTCCCTTGCGGCGCCTTTCTTCCCGTTCCTACATTCCCTTGCGTCGAATTTCTTTCCGCGCGTCACTTTTCTTCTCGTTCCTGCTTTTCCTTGCGTTCCCTTTCTTCTCGTTCCTGCTTTCCTTTCCATCGCCTTACTTCCTGTTTCTGCTTTCTTTTGCGACACCTTTCCTCCCTTGCGTCACCTTCCTTCCCGTGCGTCGACATTCTTCCCGTTCCTGCTTTACCTTGCATCGCCTTTCTTCCCTTGCGTCGCCTTTCTTCCCATTCCTGCTTTCCCTTGCGTCGCCTTTCTTCCCTTGCGTCGCGTTATTACCCTTGCGTCGCCTTTCTTCCCGTTCCTGCTTTCCCTTGCTTCGCCTTTCTTCCCTTGTGACGCCTTTCCTCCCTTGCGTCGCCTTTCTTACCTTGTGTCGCCTTCATTCCCACTCCTGCTTTCCCTTGCGCCGCCTGTCTTCCATTGTGTCGGCTTTCTTACCGTTCCTCCTTTCCCTTGCGTCGCCTTTCTTCCCATTCCTGCTTTCCCTTGTATCGCCTTTCTATCCTTCCGTCGCCTTTCTTACCATTCCTGCTTTCCCTTGCGTCGCCTATCTTCCCTTGCGTCGCCTTTCTTCCCTTGCGTCGCCTGTCTTCCCCTTCCTGATTTCCCTTGCGTCGCCTAGCTTCCCTTGCATCGCCTTTCTTTCCCTTGCATCGCCTTTCTTCCCTTGCGTCGCCTTTCTTCCCATTCCCGCTTTCCCTTGCATCGCATTTCTTACCCTTGCATCACCTTTCTTACATTCCTGCTTTTCCTCGCGTCGCCTTTCTTCCCCTGCGTCGCCTTTCTTCCCTTGCGTCGCCTTTCTTCCCATTCCTGCTTTCCCTTACATCGCCTTTCTTCTCGTTCCTGTCTTCCCTTGCATCGCCTTTCTTCCCTTGCGTCGCCTTTCTTCCCATTCCTGCTTTCCCTTTCGTCGCCTTTCTACCCTTCCGTCGCCTTTCTTCTCGTTCATGCTTTCCCTTGCGTCGCCTATCTTCCGTTGCATTGCCTTTCTTCCCTTGCATCGCCGTTCTTCCCGTTCCTGCTTTCCCTTTTCTCGCTTTCTTTCCGCCTCCCTTTTCTTTACTTCTTTCCTGCCTTTTTCCCGCGTTCCTTTCCCCTTTTCGCCTTTTCTCCCTTTTC
>JADANK010000567.1:0-53432 GCA_021292215.1 Lophura nycthemera
TTTTTTTTTTGGGGGGGGGGGGGGGTGTAACGTGTGTGTAATGTGGTAACATGGTTTGTAGTGTGTGTGTGTGGTAACTGCGACAAAGCACGGATGGGCACGTGGACGTACGGGACACGCTGGACATACTGTGTGTGTAAATCGTTTTGTGTGGTAATTGTGTAACGTGGTTTGTAGTGTTGTGGTGTGAACATGGTTGGTGTGTGTGTGTGTGTAACATGGGGTGTGGTAACTGCCATGAGCGACGGGCACGTTGGACGGATGACACGTGTTGACAACGTTGTTGTGTGTGTAACATGTGTGTAACGGTGGGTGGTGTAACTTGGTTAACATAGGTTGTTACGCGACAGAGCACGGATGGGCACGTGTGGACGGTACGGGACATGTGTGTGACATACGTGTGGGTGTGTAACATGTGTGTGTGTGTGTGAGTAACGTGTGTGTAACTTGTGTGTGTGTGTGAGTAACATCTGTGTGTGTGTGTGTGTGTAACTGCGACATGAGCACGGATGGGCACGTGTGGACGGTACAGGACACGCGTGTGACATACGTGTGGGTGTGTGTAATGTGTGTGTAACGTGTGTGTGTGTGTGTAACATGGGTCTGTGTGTGTGTGTGTGTAACATGGGGGTGTGTGTAACTGCGACATGAGCACGGATGGGCACGTGTGGACGGTATGAGACACGTGTGTAACATACCTGTGTGTGTAACGTGTGTGTGTAACGTGTGTGTGTAATGTGTGTGTGAGTAACATCCGTGTGTGTGTAACTGCGACATGAGCACGGACGGGCACGTGTGGACAGTACGGGACACGCGTGTGACATACGTGTGTGTGTGTGTAACGTGTGTGTGTGTGTAATGTGTGTAACATGTCTGTTTGTAATGTGTGTGTGTGTGTAACTGCGACATGAGCACGGATGGGCACGTGTGGACGGTATGTGACACGCGTGTGACATGTGTGTGGGTGTGTAACATACGTGTGTGTGTGTGATGTGTGTGTGTAATGTGTGTGTAACGTGTGTGTAACATGGGGGTGAGTGTGTGTGTAACTGCGACATGAGCACGGATGGGCACGTGTGGACGGTACGGGACACGTGTGTGACATACGTGTGGGTGTAACATACGTGTGTGTGTGTGTGTGTGAGTAACGTGTGTGTGTAACATGGGTGTGTGTGTGTGTAACTGCGACATGAGCACCGGACGGGCACATGTGGACGGTACGGGACACGCGTGTGACATACGTGTGGGTGTGTGAGTAACGTACTGTGTGTGTGTGTGTAACGTGTCTGTGTGTATAACGTGTGTGTAACATGGGGGTGAGTGTGTGTGTAACTGCGACATCAGCACAGATAGACACGTGTGGACGGTATGGAACATGTGTGTAACATATGTGTGTGTTTAACGTACGTGTGCGTGTTTAATGTGTGTGTGTGTAACGTGTGTGTGTGTGACGTATGTGTGTGTGTAACATCCATGTGTGTGTGTGTAACATGTGTGTGTGTAACTGCGACATGAGCACGGACGGACACGTGTGGACGGTACGGAACATGGTTCGCGTGTGACATACGTGTGGGTGTGTGTGTGTAGGTGTGATGTGTGTTGTAAATGTGTGTTTGTAGGTGTGTGTGTTGTCCCCTGTAACGTGTGTGTTGTAACCGGGTTTGTGTGTGTCCTTTGTAACTGCGAGATGAGCACTGACAGGCACGTGTGGACGGTACAGGACACGTGTGTGACATACGTGTGGGTGTGTGTAACGTGTGTGTGGTGTTGTACACATACATGTGTGTGTGTGTGTTTGTAATTGTGTAATTTTTGTGTGTGTGTGTTAACTAATGGGGCCGTGGAGTGCTGTGTGTTGTACCCACTCGGGACCTGAGCACGGATGGGCACGTGGTGGAGGGTACGGACACGTGTGTAACATACGTTTGGGGTGTGTCTGTAACGTGTGTGGTAATGGTTTGTTGCTGTAACATGTGTTGTTTGGTAGTGCTTCTGTGTGTGTTGTGTAACTGCGGACACAAGGAGCACGGGATGGGCAGGCGTGGACGTTACGGGACACGCGTGTGACATGTTTGTGACATTACATGTGCTGTGGTAAAATACGCTTTTGATGTGTGTGTAATGTGGTGTAAACGTGGTTTGTAGTGTGTGTTGTGGGTTTTGTAATGTAACATGTGTCTGTTGTGTGTTTGTGTGTGTGTAAACATGGCTGGTTTGTGTGTAACCTGCCCTACCTGAGCTGCACGGGGCACGTCTGTGGACGGTATGGACCACGTGTGTGACAACGTGTGTTGTTGTGTGTGTAACATGTGGTGTGTAACGTTGTGGGTGGTGTCAATGCGTTGTGTGTACACATAATGTGTGTTGTTGTGTACTGCCGCACATGAGCAAGGCATGTGGCACGTGTGGACGGGACGGGGACATGTGTGTGAACATACGTGTGGAGTTGTTAACATGTGGTGGTGTTGTTAGTAACGGGTGTGTGTAAATTGTGGTGTGTGTCGTGAGTAACATCTGTGTGCTGTGTGTGTGGTAACTGCCGACATGATCACGGATGGGCACGTCTTGACGGTTAACAGGACACGCGGTTGGTGACATTACGTGTGGGTGTGTGTACTGTGTGTGTAACGTGTTGGTGTGTGTTAAACAGGGTCTGTGTGTTGTGTGTGTGTAACAATGGGGGTTGGTGTAACTGCGACCATGAGAACGGATGGTGTCCCGCCTGCTTGTGGACGGATGAGGACACGTGTGTTTGTAACATACCTGTGTTACCGTGTGTTGGTGTTTTGTAACGTGTGTGTGTTGTATGTGTGTGTGAGTAAACATCCGTGCTGTGTGTAACTGCGACTATGAGCCAGGACTGGGCACGTGTGGACAGTTACGGGACACGCTTGTGACATAACGTGCTGTGTGTTGTGAACGTTGTGTGTGTGTGTTACTGTGTGTGTTTTAACCTGTCGTTTGTAATGTGTGTGTGTGTTGTAATGCCGACATTTAGCAACGATATGGGCACGTGTGGACGGTATGGACACGCGTGTGACATGTTGTGTGGGTGTTTAACATACGTGTGTGTGGTGCAGTCGTGTGTTGTAACTGTGTGTTGTAACGTGTGTGTAACATGGGGGGGTGCGTGTGTGTGTAACTGCGACCTGAGCAGGATGGCACGTGTGGATGGTACTGGACCGCGTGGTGTGCATACGTGTGGGTTTGTAAACCCACGTGTGTGTGTGTGGTGTTGAGTAACGTGTGTGTAACATGGGTTGTGTGTGTGTAACTTCCGAACGATGAGCACCGAACGGGCACATGTGGCGGTAGGGACACTGCGCTGTTGTGTGACATACGTGTGGGTGTGTGCGTAACGTACGTGTGTGTCTGTGTGTATGATAAGTGTCTGTGTGTATAAAAGTCGTGTGTAACATGGGGTGAGTCGCCCTGTGTGAACTGCGACATAAGCACAGATAGAACACGTGGTTGGACGGTATCTTAGGCACATGTGTCGTAACATATGTGTGTGTTTATACGTACGTGTGCGTTGTTTAATGTGTGTGTGTTGTAACGCTGTGTTTGTCGTGACTTCATGTGTGTGTGTTTGTAACCATCCATGTGTGTGTGTGTAACATGTGTGTGTGTAACTGCGACATGAGCACGGACGGACACGTGTGGACGGTACGGAACATGCGTGTGTGTGTGTAACATATATGTGTGTGTGAGTGACATACGTGTGTGTAACGTGTGTGTGCGTAACGTCTGCGTAACATACGTGTGTGTGAGTAACTGCAACATGAACACGGATAGACACATGTGGATGGAACGCGACACGCGTGTAACATACGTGTGTGTGTGAGTAACATACGTGTCTGTGTGTAACGTGTCTGTGTGTGTAACTGCGACATGAACACGGATGAACACGGATGGACACATGTGGACGGTACGGAACATGCGTGCGTGTGTGTGTCACATACATGCGCGTGTGTGTAACCGTGTGTGTGTTTATGTGCCTGTAATGTACGTGTGTGTGTGTGACATGTGTGTGTGTGTACCATCCGTGTGTGTGTGCACACGCGTGTGCAAGCGTGCCCCACGCCCCCCAGGTGTTCCAGAAAGCGTGGGTTTCAACGGCCCGTCATGCTTCTTCCGCCGCGTTGGGACGATTTACCCAAACGGCTCGGCCGCGGCAGCCGGCGCGATTGGTGATGTGGAGGGTCCGTGACACCCGGGGGAACCCATCCGCACCCATGGGAGCCCATTGGCACCCATGGGAACACGTCGGCACCCATTGGATCCCATCGGCACCCATAGAACCCATCGGCACCCATGGGCACCCATTGGCACCCATAGGAACCCATGGGCACCCATCGGCACTCCATTGGCTCCCATTGGCACCCATAGCACCCATGCTGCACCATTGATCCCCTTGGCCACCCATACGAAACCCATCGGCACCCATTGGATCCCATGGGATCCCATTGCGCAACCCATGAACCCATCGCACCATTGGATCCCATGGGATCCCATTGGCACCCATAGAACCCATCGGCACCCATTGGATCCCATGGGCACCCATAGGACCCATGGGAACCCATTGGATCCCATTGGCACCCACAGAATCCACATGGGCCACCATGAACCTCGGCACCCATGGTGATCCCTGGTCGGCACCCATGGGAGCCCATTGGCACCCATAGAACCCATTGGATCCCATCAGCACCCATAGAATCCAATGGCGCCCATGGGAACCCATGGGAACCCATCGGCACCCATTGGATCCCATTGGCACCCACAGAACCCATTGGCACCCATGGGACCCCATTGGATCCCATTGGCACCCATTAGATCCCATCGGCACCCATGGGAGCCCATTGGCACCCATAGAACCCATCGGCACCCATTGGATCCCATTGGATCCCATTGGCACCCATAGAATCCAATGGCACCCATGGGAACCCATCGGCACCCACTGGCACCCATAGAACCCATCTGATCCCATGGGCACCCATAGAATCCATGGGCACCCATAGAATCCAAGGGCACCCATGGGAACCCACTGGCACCCATAGAACCCATAGAACTCAAGCTGGGACCCCATGGTGTCCCACAGTGACCCCATAGTGACCCCATAGTGACCCCATGATGTCCCCATGCTGTGACCCCATTGTGACCCATAGTGACCCCATAGTGTCCCCATAGTGACCCCAAGGTGACCCCATGTTGTGACCCCATAGTGACCCCATAGCGACCCCATTAATGTCCCCATGCTGTGACCCCGAAGTAACCCCATAGTGACCCCATAGTGACCCCATAGTGACTCCATGCTGTGACCCCATGTTGGGACCCCATGCTGTGACCCCATAGTGACCCCATGATGTCCCCATGTTGTGCCCCCATTGTGTCCCATAGTGACCCCATAGTGACCCCATTGTGTCCCCATGTTGTGACCCCATTGTGTCCCATAGTGACCCCATAGTGACCCCACAGTGTCCCATAGTGACCCCATAGTGACCCCATCTTGGTGACCCCATAGTGTCCCATAGTGACCCCACACTGACCCATAGTTGACCCATTGTTCCCATAGTGAAAAAAACCCCACACTGTCCCCATTGTGTCCCATAGTGTCCCCATAGTGACCCCATAGTGACCCCACAGTGTCCTCACGCTTGCCCGGTTGCGTGCTACTCGTGTGACCCCCACACTGTCCCCCTGTGTCCATAGTGACCCCATAGTGACCCCATAGTGTCCATGAGTGCCCCATAGTGTCCCAGTGACCCATATGACCCCATAGTGACCCCATTGTGCCATAATGACCCATAGTGTCCCCTCAGGTCCCATAGTGCCCCCATAGTTGACCACATCAGTGACACCACCAGTGTCCCATAGGGCCCCATTCTAGCGTCCCATAAATGACCCACAGGGCGCCCCCCTTCCCCCGCAGGGCTGCAAGACCACCACGTGCTGAACCCAATCATAGTGCCCATATCGGACCCCCCATAGGGACCCCATAGTGTCCCATCCGTTTGTTCCCATAGTGTCCCCATAGTGACCCCATAGTGTCCCATAATGACCCCATAGTGACCCCATAGTGTCCCATAGTGACCCCATAGTGTCCCATAATGACCCACATAGTGCCCATAGTGACCCCATAGTGTCCCATACTGACCCATAGTGTCCCATAATGACCCATTTCGTGACCCCAATAGTGACCCCAGAGGGTCCATAGTGACCCACAGAGGGTTCACCATATAGATCCCCATAGTGACCCCATAGTGTCCCCATAGTGACACCCCATAGTGTCCAATTAATGACACCATAGTGACCCATAGTTGTCCCAGACTGACCTCCTAGTGCCCCATAAGCCATAGTGACCCCATAGTGACACCTCATCATTTGTAGTGTCCCATAATGGACACAATCTTGACCCCATAGTGATCCCATAGTGATCCCCATAGTGACCCATAGATTGACCCCACAGCGTCCCTAATGACCCATAGTGACCCCATAGTGTCCCATAATGACCCATAGTGACCCCATAGTGTCCCATAGTGATCCCATAATGCCCCATAGTGACCCCATAGTGTCCCATAATGACCCCATAGCGTCCCATAATGACCCCCCAGCGCCCCCTCCCCCCCCAGGGCTGCCCAGACCATCCCGTGTTGACCCATTGTGTCCATAGCTGACCCATTAGTGACCCCATCGTGACCCCTAGTGACCATAGGACCCCATTAGTGACCCCCACAGCTCCTTTCCTTCCCCCCCAGGCTGCGACCATCACGTTGCGGACCCCATAGTGACCCCATAGTGGTCCCACATAGTGACCCATAGTGACCCACAATGGAACCATAGCTGACCCCATAGTGTACCATAGTGACCATAGTGACCCCCCATAGCGCCCATAATGATCCATAGTCACCCTATAGTGACCCCAAGTGTCCCCATGATGTCCCCATGTTTGTGTACCCACATTGTCGTCCCCATGTTGTCGACCCCACTAGTGTCCCATCAGTCGAACCCCATAGTGCACCCCCCCAGTGTCCCATAGGAACCCATAGTGACCCCATAGTGACCCCATAGTGACCCATAGTGACCCATGGTGACCCCATAGTGTCCCATAATGACCCCACAGCGCCCCCTCCCCCCGTCAGGCTGCAGACCATCCCCGTGTGACCCCATGTGACCTCGTGTGACCCCATCATAGTGACCCCCTCCATAGTGTCCCATAGTGACCCCATAGTGACCCATAGTGTCCCATAGTGACACCCCTCTCCCCCCCCAGGGCTGCAGACCATCCACGTGCTGACCCCATTGTGTCCCATAGTGACCCCATAGTGACCCATAGTGACCCTTAGTGACCCCATAGTGACCCCATAGTGTCCCATAGGACCCCCATAATGCCCTATAGGACCCCATAGCCCCCCCCCCCTCGTCCCCCCAGGGCTGAGACCATCCATGTGTGACCCCACAGCGTCCCATGTTGACCCATTGGACCCTTGTTACCCAATAGTGTCCCACTAGGACACCACAGCGTCCCATTAATGAACCACCCCAGCGCCCCTCCCCCGCCAGGGGGCTGCAGACCATCCACGTGCTGACCCCATAAGACCCCATAGTGACCCCATAGTCCCATAATGACCCCCCAGCGCCCCCTCCCCCCGCAGGGCTGCAGACCATCCACGTGCTGACGCTGCAGGGCCGCTACGAGCTGCGGGTGGAGCTGGAGGACTTCGAGAACAACACGGCCTCGGCCACCTACGGCAGCTTCGCGCTGTCCCCCAACGCCATCAGCGCCGAGGAGGACGGATACAGAATGAACGTGGGGGCTTCGTTGACAGGCTGGCGCAGCGTGTGGGGCTCTGCTAGGCGGGGGGGGTCTCTGGGGGTCTTTGGGGGTTTTTTGGGGGTCTTTTGGGGATATATGGGGTTCGATATGGGGGGTCTAGGGGGCTCTTATGGGCTTCTATGGGGATCTATAGCCTGCCACGTGGGGGGCTTCGTGGACGGCGGCGCCGGTGGGGGGCAGGGGGGGGGGGGGGGGGGCTCTGTGGGTGGGGTCTTTTCTTTTGCGGGGTCTTTTGGCTCTATGAGCGCTGTGGGGCTCGATGGGTTCCCTATGGGGCTCTATGGGGTCTATGGGTTGCTATGGGTTCTATGGGTTCTATGGGGCTCCTATGGGGTCTATGGGGTCTATGGGGTCTATGGGGTCTATGGGGTCTATGGGGTCTATGGGGTCTATGGGGTCTATGGGGTCTATGGGGTCTATGGGGTCTATGGGCTCTATGGGCTCTATGGGGGTTCTATGGGGCTCCTATGGGCTCTATGGGGTTCTATGGGCTCTATGGGGTTCTATGGGGCAGTATAGGGGATCTATGGGGCTCTATGGGGCGGGGGGACCTCTATTGGGGCTCTAGGGGGCTATAGGGGACTCTATGGGGCTCTAGGGGGCTCTATTGGGGTCCCTATGGGGCTCTAGGGGGCTCTAGGGGGCTCTATTGCGCTCCTATGGGGGTCTAGGGGCAATTCTTGTGGGCTCAGGGGCTCTATTGGGGGCTCTATGGGGTCCCTATGGGGCTCTAGGGGGCTTTATGGGGCTCTATTGGGGCTCTATGGGGCTCTAGGGGGGAATCTATGGAGCTTTATTTGGGATCTATGGGAAACTCTAGGGGGATCTATGGGGCTCTAGGGGGCTCTATGGGGATCTATGGGTTCCTATGGGGCTTAGGGGATATATGGGCTCTAGGGGGCTTCTAATTGTGGTCCCTATGGGGGTCTAGGGGGATCTATGGGGCTCTATTGGGGCTCTATGGGGGTCTAGGGGCATCTGTGGGGCTCTAGGGGGCTCTATTGGGGCTCTATGGGGTCCCTATGGGGCTCTATGGGGATCTATCAGCCTGCACGTGGGGCTTCGTGAGACGGCCGGGCACCGGGGTGGGGGGCACGGTCAGGGAGTGGGGGGGCTCTGGGGGTCTTTTGGGGGTCTTTTGGGGCTCTATGGGGTCGCTGTGGGGCTCTATTGGGGATCTATGGGGTCCCTATGAGTCCCTATGTGTCCCTATGCACCCCTATCTGTTCCCATGTGCCCCCACATGTCCCCACATGTCCCCACGTGTCCCCATGTGCCCCCATGTGCCCCTATGCACCCCTATCTGCCCCCACGTGTCCCTATGCACCCCTATCTGTCCCCATGTGTCCCCATGTGCCCCTATGTGTCCCTATGGTCCCTATGCATCCCTATGGTCCCCATTTGTCCCCATCTGCCCCCACGTGTCCCTGTGCATCCCTATGGTCCCCATCTGTCCCCACGTGCCCCCACGTGCCCCCATGTGCCCCCATGCACCCCTATCTGCCCCCACGTGTCCCTATGCATCCCTATCTGTCCCCATGTGCCCCCATGTGTCCCCATGCACCCCCACGTGCCCCTATATGTCCCTATGCCTCCCTATCTGTCCCCACGTGTCCCTATGCATCCCTATGCATCCCCATCTGCCCCCATGTGCCCCCACGTGTCCCCACGTGTCCCCATGTGCCCCTATGCATCCCTATGGTCCCCATGTGCCCCCATGTGCCCCTATGCATCCCTATATGTCCCTATGCACCCCTATGTGCCCCCATGTATCCCCATGCGTCCCTATGTGTCCCCATGTGTCCCCATGTGTCCCTATTGATCTCTATGGGGTCTCCATGTGTCCCCACGTGTCCCCATGTGCCCCCATGTGTCCCTATTGGTCCCTATGATCCCTACATGTCCCCATGTGTCCCCATGTATCCCCATGTGTCCCTATTGATCTCTATGGGGTCTCCATGTGTCCCCACGTGTCCCCATGTGCCCCCACGTGTCCCTATGCATCCCTATGGTCCCCATCTGCCCCCATGTGCCCCCATGCACCCCCATCTGCCCCCCCGCGCCCCCCCCGCGACCCTTCTGCTGGCCGCCCGCAGGCGACTCGCTGAGCTACCACCACGGGCAGAAGTTCTCCACGTTCGACCGCGACCAGGACCTGTACGTGCAGAACTGCGCCGCGCTGTCGTCCGGCGCCTGGTGGTTCAGGAGCTGCCACTTCTCCAACCTCAACGGCTTCTACCTGGGCGGCGCCCACCTCTCCTACGCCAACGGCCTCAACTGGGCGCAGTGGAAGGGCTTCAACTACTCCCTGCGCCGCAGCGAGATGAAGATCCGCCGCCTCTGAGATGTTATGGGATTGGGGGGGGGGGGGGGGCTGACAATAAAGGACCCCAAAGCGCTCCGCTGTGAGACCTGTAGAGCTCTGCTGGGCTGCTGGGACGCCGTGGGGACCCGCTGGGCCCCATAGAGACCCATAGGGACCCATAGAGCCCAACAGACCCCATAGAGTCCCATAGAGACACAGAGAGACCCATGGAGCCCCATAGATGCCATAGAAACCCATAGACATCATAGAGACCCCATAGAGACCCATAGAGACCCATAGAGACCCATAGACGCCATGGAGACCCATAGGACCCTACGAGACCATAGAGAATCATAGAGTCAAAAGCCCCCGTTAGTGACACATAGGAGCCCCATAGAGCCCATAGAACCCATAGCGACCCATAGACCCCCCCATAGACCCCCCAATCACCCATAGGCCCCATAGACCCCATAGAACCCATAGAATCCATAGTGACCCATAGACCCCATAGGAGCCCCATAGACCCCATAGAACCCATAGCGACCCATAGACCCCATAGAGCCCCATAGACCCCCATAGAGACCCATGGAGACCCACTGAGCCCCATGGAGACCCATAGAGACCCATAGAGACCCATAGAGACCTATAGAGCCCAACAGACCCCATAGAGCCGCATAGAGACCCATAGACCCCATGGAGCCCCATAGAGACCCATAGAAACCCATAGAGATCTATAGAGACCCATAGAGCCCCACAGACCCCATAGAGCCCCATAGACCCCATAGAGACCCATAGAGATCCATAGAGCTCCATTGACCTCCATAGACCCCATAGCGACCCCCATAGGCCCTACGACCCCATAGAGCCCCCATTCAGAGCCATAGAGCCCCACGGTCCCTTATGTGAATCCCTATTCTTCCCCACGTGTCCCTATGGATCTTTGGGTCCCCACGTGTCCCCACGTTCCCACGGTCCCTTATGGCCTCTATGGTTCCCTATGGGTCTCCACGTTGTGTTCCCATGTGTCCTATGGGGTCTCCATGTGTCCCCACGCTCCCCACGTGCAACCATGTGTCCCATTGGTCCCTGCCCTGGGCGAGTGGAAGCGGCTTCAACTACTCCTGCCGCCGCCACGCGAGATGAAGACCGCCCCTCGAGCTTTATGGGATGGGGCGGGGGGGGTCGGCTGACACTATAAAGGACCCCAAAGGCTCCGCTGTGCGGCCCCGCGGGCTGCTGGGACGCGTTGGGGACCCATAGAGTCCATAGAGACCCAGAGACCCATAGAGACCCATAGAGATCCTATAGAGATCCTATAGAGACCCATAGAGATCCTATAGAGACCCTATAGAGACCCATAGAGATCCTATAGAGATCCTATAGAGACCCATAGAGACCCTATAGAGACCTATAGAGACCCATAGAGACCCATAGAGACCCATAGAGACCCATAGAGCCCCATAGATCCCAACAGACCCCATAGAGACCCATAGAGTCCCATAGACACCCATAGGGACCCATAGAGACCCATAGAGCCCCGTAGATCCCAACAGACCCCATAGACCCATAGAGTCCTCCATAGAGAACATAGGGACCCATAGAGACCCATAGAAACCCATAGAGATCTATAGAGACCCATAGAGCCCCACAGACCCCATAGAGCCCCATAGACCCCATAGAGACCCATAGAGATCCATAGAGCTCCATTGACCTCCATAGACCCCATAGCGACCCCATAGAGCCCCATAGACCCCATAGAGCCCCATAGAGCCCCATAGAGCCCCACGTGTCCCTATGGATCCCTATCTGTCCCCACGTGTCCCTATGGATCTCTATGGGGTCCCCACGTGTCCCCACGTGTCCCCACGTGTCCCTATGGATCTCTATGTGTCCCTATGGGTCTCCATGTGTTCCATGTGCCTATGGGTCTCCCATGTCTGTCCCCACGCGTCCCAGTGCCCCCAGTTGTTCCCCATTGCGTCCCTGCCTGGGCGCCGTGGAAGGGCTTCAACTACTCCCTGCGCTCGCGCGACGATGAGATCCGCCGCCGCTCTGAGAGTTTGGGATGGGGTGGGGGTGTGGGGCTGACAATAAAGGACCCCAAAGCGCTCCGCTGTGAGACCCGCTGGGCTGCTGGGACGCCGTGGGACCACTAGAGTCCATAGCGACCCATAGGGACCCATAGAGACCCATAGGGACCCATAGAGACCCATAGGGACCCATAGGGACCCATAGGGACCCATAGGGACCCATAGGGACCCATAGCGACCCATAGAGCCCAATCGCTCCAACAGAACCATCGAGGACCCCTAGATCCCCTAGAGACACTCATAGGGACCCCCATAGGAATACCCATAGAGCCCCCATTAGATACCAACACAAGACCCCATCATAGAGACCCCATAAGAGTCACATAGGACACCATAGGGACAAATAAGACACATAGAGCCCGTAGATCCCAACAGACCCCATTAGAGACCCATAGCGTCCCATCGAGCCACATAGGGACCCATCATAGGCCCCCTTGAAACCATAGATATCTCTAGAGACCCACCATAGAGCCCCCACAGACCCAATGAGGCCCATAGACCCATAGAACCATAGAATCCATAGAGCCTCCTAATGGACCTCCATAGAGACCCCATAGACCCCATAGGAGCCCCATAGACCCCATAGAGCCCCATAGAGCCCCATAGAGCCCCATAGATCCCCTATAGATCCCCTATCTGTCCCAAGTGTCCTATGGATCTCTATGGGGTCCCCACGTGTCCCCACGTGTCCCCACGTGTCCCTATGGATCTCTATGTGTCCCTATGGGTCTCCATGTGTTCCCATGTGTCCCTATGGGGTCTCCATGTGTCCCCACGCGTCCCCACGTGCCCCCATGTGTCCCCATGCGTCCCTGCCTGGGCGCAGTGGAATAAGGGCTTTCAACTTACTCCGTGCCGCGCCAGCGAGATGAGATAGATTCCGCCCGCCTCTGAGCATGTTGGATGGGGGGGGGGGGGCTTGGACACTATTACAGGACCCCCAAAGGGCTCCACTGTGAGAACCGCTGGGCTGCTGGACGCTCGTGGGGACCCATAGGGACCCATAGAGACCCATAGGGACCCATAGAGACCCATAGGGACCCATAGAGACCCATAGGGACCCATAGAGACCCATAGGGACCCATAGAGACCCATAGGGACCCATAGAGACCCATAGAGCCCCATAGAGACCCATAGAGACACATAGAGACCCATAGAGACCCATAGAGACCCATAGGGACCCATAGACCCCATAGAGCCCCATAGACACCACAGCAGCCCCATAGATCCATCTGACAGCCCCATAGCACCCCATAGAGACCCATAGAGACCCATAGAGCCCCATAGAGACCCATAGAGACCCATAGAGGACCCACAGAGACCCATAGGGACCCATAGGGACCCATAGAGACCCACAGGGACCCACAGAGACCCAGCAGAGACCCATAGAGACCCACACAGACCCACAGAGACCCATAGAGACCCACAGAGACCCATAGAGACCCATAGAGCTCCATTGACCTCCATAGGCCCCATAGCGACCCATAGAGCCCCATAGGACCCCATAGAGCCCCATAGCGCCCCATAGAGCCCCACGTGTCCCTATGGATCCCTATCTGTCCCCACGTGTCCCTATGGATCTCTATGGGGTTCCCACGTGTCCCCACGTGTCCCCAACGTTGTCTCCCCTCCTATGGATCTCCTTCATGTGTCCCTCTGGGTCTCCATGTGTTCCCATGTGTCCCTATGGGGTCTCCATGTGTCCCCACGCGTCCCCACGTGCCCCCATGTGTCCCCATGCGTCCCTGCCTGGGCGCAGTGGAAGGGCTTCAACTACTCCCTGCGCCGCAGCGAGATGAAGATCCGCCGCCTCTGAGATGTTATGGGATGGGGGGGGGGGGCTGACAATAAAGGACCCCAAAGCGCTCCGCTGTGAGACCCGCTGGGCTGCTGGGACGCCGTGGGGACCCATAGAGTCCCATAGAGACACATAGGGACCCATAGAGACCCATAGAGCCCCATAGATCCCCTATACTGCCCCATAGAACCCCATAGAGCCCATAGAACCCATAGACCCCATAGAGACCCATAGAGCCCCATAGATCCCAACAGACCCCATAGAGACCCATAGAGTCCCATAGAGACACATAGGGACCCATAGAGACCCATAGAGCCCCATAGATCCCAACAGACCCCATAGAGACCCATAGAGTCCCATAGACACCCATAGGGACCCATAGAGACCCATAGAGCCCCGTAGATCCCAACAGACCCCATAGAGACCCATAGAGTCCCATAGAGACACATAGGGACCCATAGAGACCCATAGAAACCCATAGAGATCTATAGAGACCCATAGAGCCCCACAGACCCCATAGAGCCCCATAGACCCCATAGAGACCCATAGAGATCCATAGAGCTCCATTGACCTCCATAGACCCCATAGCGACCCCATAGAGCCCCATAGACCCCATAGAGCCCCATAGAGCCCCATAGAGCCCACGTGTACCTATGGATCATATCTGCCCCTACGTGTCCCCTATGGCTCTCTTGTGGTCCCCACGTTGTCCAACGTGTCCCCACGTGTCCCTATGGATCTCTATGTGTCCCTATGGGTCTCCATGTGTTCCCATGTGTCCCTATGGGGTCTCCATGTGTCCCCACGCGTCCCCACGTGCCCCCATGTGTCCCCATGCGTCCCTGCCTGGGCGCAGTGGAAGGGCTTCAACTACTCCCGCGCAGCCAGCGAGAGAAAGACTCCCGCCGCCCCTCTGAGATTGATGTTTATGGGTGGGGGGGGGGGGGGCTGACAATAAAGGACCCCAAAGCGCTCCGCTGTGAGACCCGCTGGGCTGCTGGGACGCCGTGGGGACCCATAGAGTCCCATAGAGACACATAGGGACCCATAGAGACCCATAGAGCCCCATAGATCCCAACAGACCCCATAGAGACCCATAGAGTCCCATAGAGACACATAGGGACCCATAGAGACCCATAGAGCCCCATAGATCCCAACAGACCCCATAGAGACCCATAGAGTCCCATAGAGACACATAGGGACCCATAGAGACCCATAGAGCCCCATAGATCCCAACAGACCCCATAGAGACCCATAGAGTCCCATAGAGACACATAGGGACCCATAGAGACACATAGAAACCCATAGAGACCCATATAGCTCCACAGGCCCCATAAGGACCCCATATAACCCAATAGAGACCCATAAAGACCCATAGAGACCCATAGATCACAACAGACCCCATAGAGCCCCATAGAGCCCCATAGAGCCCCATAGAGCCCATAGATCCCAATAGAACCCATAGGAGCCCCATAGAACCCATAGAACCCCATAGAACCCATAGAACCCATAGCAACCCATAGACCCCATAGAGATCCATAGAGACCCATAGATCCCAGCAGACCCCATAGAGCGCCATAGAGTCCCATAGAGACCCAGAGACCCATAGAGACCCATAGAGCCCCACAGACCCCATAGAGCCCCATAGAGCCCCATAGACACCACAGAGACCCATAGAGCCCCATAGATCCCAACAGACCCCATAGAGACCCATAGAGACCCATAGATCCCAAAAGACTCCATAGAACCCCATAGAGACCCATAGGCCCATCATAGAGGGCCCCATAGAGCACATAGGTCCAACAACAGGAACTCATAGAGCCCCCTACGAGACCCCATAGAACCCAATAGATACCAAAAGACCTAGTAGACCAAGAGAGCCCCAGGGACCCCATAGAGTCCCATAGACCCCATAGAGACCCTCAGACCCCATAGAGACCCCAAAATATGGGACCCTAAAATGGGACCCCAAATGTGGGACCTCTGAATATGGGACCCCAAAATGGGACCCCAAATATGGGAACCCTAAAGTGGGGCTCTAAATATGGGACCCCAAAACGGGACCCCCCCAAATATGGGACCCCAAAGCCAGAATCACGTGACCGCTCCGTTCTTTATTAAATGGGGGCGTGGCCACGGGGGGTGGGCGTGGCCTGAGTGTTCCCTGCGGCCAGGGATTGGTCGATCAGTGGGTGGGGCTTGCGAGGGGGTGGGCGTGGCTTACAGAGTGTGACCAATGGGGATCGGGGGCCGTGGGCATTAGGAAGGAGGGGTCCGGGGCGTGCTTGCTCGGGCAGTGGGCGGCGGTTCAAGGAATGGGGGTCGTTCCTTCCAATGGGGTTGCCATAGTGGGAAGCGTGTGCCCCGCCCACTGCGGTGTGTGGGGGGGCGTGGCCTGCAAGTGGGCGGGGCCAACGCAGGCGGAGCCAATCGGAGCGGGCACGGCCCAGCGGAGGGGCGTGGCCAATGCAAATGAGCTGCCTCGATGGGAAAGAGCCTCAGAAGTCTCTCTCGATTGGATGGGAGCGGGTGGGGGGGCGGAGCGGGGCCAGTGGGCGTGGCCTAAGCGCTGGTGGGCGTGGCCTATGGGACACAGACGCGCCTATTGCGGGAACCGCCTCTCGATTGGATGGGAGGCGAGGGGGTGTGGCTTAAAGAGGGCGGGGCCCAAAGTGGGCGTGGGCTAAAAGTGGGCGTGCGATTCTGGGTTACCTTAGTTGTGTGTTGTACACATGGGTGATGTGTGTCTTCTGTCGAGTTGAGTTAACATCCGTGTTGTGTTGTCCTGTGTGAACTGCGGACATGAGGAACGGAATGGGCACGGGGACACGGGGACACACACGGTGTTTGTAACATACGTGTGGGTGTAAAACATACGTGTGTTGTTTGTTCTGTGTAACCGTGTTGTGTGTAAATTTGTTGTGTGTGAGTAACATTCTGTGTCGCGTGTGTGTGTGTGTGTCATGTAACTGCGAAATGAGCCACGGACGGCCCGTGTGGACGGCTACGGTGACCGGTGATTTTGAAATACGTGTGGGTGTGTGTAACGTTGATGTGTGTGTGTAAGTGTTTTGTGTGTGTATAACGTGTGTGTTAAACATGGGTGTGTGTGGTAATGCGACCATGAAGCACGGAAGGGCACGTATGACGGTACGGAAAAACACGAGTTTTCTGTTTGTACACATCACGTGTGGTTGTGTTAAAATACGTGAGTGTTGTGTGTTGTGGTGGTAAAGGTGTGTGTAACTTGTTGTGTGTGTGTGTGAGTAACATCAGTGTGTGAGTGCTGTGTGTAAAATGCGACATGAGCACCGGACGGGCACGTGTGACGGTTACGGAACACGCGTTGTCTGATGTGTTGTACACATACGTGTGTGTGTTGTAAACATACGTAGTTGTGTGTGTGTGAGTAACAGTGTGTGAACATGTGTGTGTGTTACTGCTACAATGAAGGCACAGATGGGCACGTGTGGACGGTACGGGACACGTGTGTAACATACGTGTGTGTGTGTGTAACATACATGTGTGTGTGTAATGTGTGTAACTTGTGTGTGTAACGTGTGTGTGTAACATGGGTGTGTAACATGGGTGTGTGTGTGTGTGTAACTGCGACATGAGCAAGGCACGGCAGTGTGGACGGTACGGAACACGCGGTTTGTGTGTGGACATACGTGTGGGTGTGTGTGTGTAGGTGTGATGTGTGTTGTAAATGTGTGTTTGTAGGTGTGTGTGTTGTCCCCTGTAACGTGTGTGTTGTAACCGGGTTTGTGTGTGTCCTTTGTAACTGCGAGTATGAGCACTGACAGGCCACGTGTGGACGGTACAGGACACGTACTGTGTGACATCCGTTGGGTTTGTGTGCTAACGTGTGTGTGGTGTTGTACACATACATGTGTGTGTGTGTGTTTGTAATTGTGTAATTTTTGTGTGTGTGTGTTAACTAATGGGGCCGTGGAGTGCTGTGTGTTGTACCCACTCGGGACCTGAGCACGGATGGGCACGTGGTGGAGGGTACGGACACGTGTGTAACATACGTTTGGGGTGTGTCTGTAACGTGTGTGGTAATGGTTTGTTGCTGTAACATGTGTTGTTTGGTAGTGCTTCTGTGTGTGTTGTGTAACTGCGGACACAAGGAGCACGGGATGGGCAGGCGTGGACGTTACGGGACACGCGTGTGACATGTTTGTGACATTACATGTGCTGTGGTAAAATACGCTTTTGATGTGTGTGTAATGTGGTGTAAACGTGGTTTGTAGTGTGTGTTGTGGGTTTTGTAATGTAACATGTGTCTGTTGTGTGTTTGTGTGTGTGTAAACATGGCTGGTTTGTGTGTAACCTGCCCTACCTGAGCTGCACGGGGCACGTCTGTGGACGGTATGGACCACGTGTGTGACAACGTGTGTTGTTGTGTGTGTAACATGTGGTGTGTAACGTTGTGGGTGGTGTCAATGCGTTGTGTGTACACATAATGTGTGTTGTTGTGTACTGCCGCACATGAGCAAGGCATGTGGCACGTGTGGACGGGACGGGGACATGTGTGTGAACATACGTGTGGAGTTGTTAACATGTGGTGGTGTTGTTAGTAACGGGTGTGTGTAAATTGTGGTGTGTGTCGTGAGTAACATCTGTGTGCTGTGTGTGTGGTAACTGCCGACATGATCACGGATGGGCACGTCTTGACGGTTAACAGGACACGCGGTTGGTGACATTACGTGTGGGTGTGTGTACTGTGTGTGTAACGTGTTGGTGTGTGTTAAACAGGGTCTGTGTGTTGTGTGTGTGTAACAATGGGGGTTGGTGTAACTGCGACCATGAGAACGGATGGTGTCCCGCCTGCTTGTGGACGGATGAGGACACGTGTGTTTGTAACATACCTGTGTTACCGTGTGTTGGTGTTTTGTAACGTGTGTGTGTTGTATGTGTGTGTGAGTAAACATCCGTGCTGTGTGTAACTGCGACTATGAGCCAGGACTGGGCACGTGTGGACAGTTACGGGACACGCTTGTGACATAACGTGCTGTGTGTTGTGAACGTTGTGTGTGTGTGTTACTGTGTGTGTTTTAACCTGTCGTTTGTAATGTGTGTGTGTGTTGTAATGCCGACATTTAGCAACGATATGGGCACGTGTGGACGGTATGGACACGCGTGTGACATGTTGTGTGGGTGTTTAACATACGTGTGTGTGGTGCAGTCGTGTGTTGTAACTGTGTGTTGTAACGTGTGTGTAACATGGGGGGGTGCGTGTGTGTGTAACTGCGACCTGAGCAGGATGGCACGTGTGGATGGTACTGGACCGCGTGGTGTGCATACGTGTGGGTTTGTAAACCCACGTGTGTGTGTGTGGTGTTGAGTAACGTGTGTGTAACATGGGTTGTGTGTGTGTAACTTCCGAACGATGAGCACCGAACGGGCACATGTGGCGGTAGGGACACTGCGCTGTTGTGTGACATACGTGTGGGTGTGTGCGTAACGTACGTGTGTGTCTGTGTGTATGATAAGTGTCTGTGTGTATAAAAGTCGTGTGTAACATGGGGTGAGTCGCCCTGTGTGAACTGCGACATAAGCACAGATAGAACACGTGGTTGGACGGTATCTTAGGCACATGTGTCGTAACATATGTGTGTGTTTATACGTACGTGTGCGTTGTTTAATGTGTGTGTGTTGTAACGCTGTGTTTGTCGTGACTTCATGTGTGTGTGTTTGTAACCATCCATGTGTGTGTGTCTGTTAACATGTGTGTTGTGTAACTGCGGACATGAGCACGGACGGACACGTGTGGACGGTACGGAACATGCGTGTGTGTGTGTAACATATATGTGTGTGTGAGTGACATACGTGTGTGTAACGTGTGTGTGCGTAACGTCTGCGTAACATACGTGTGTGTGAGTAACTGCAACATGAACACGGATGGACACATGTGGACGGTACGCGACACGCGTGTAACATACGTGTGTGTGTGAGTAACATACGTGTGTGTGTAACGTGTCTGTGTGTGTAACTGCGACATGAACACGGATGAACACGGATGGACACATGTGGACGGTACGGAACATGCGTGCGTGTGTGTGTCACATACATGCGCGTGTGTGTAACCGTGTGTGTGTTTATGTGCCTGTAATGTACGTGTGTGTGTGTGACATGTGTGTGTGTGTACCATCCGTGTGTGTGTGCACACGCGTGTGCAAGCGTGCCCCCCCCCCCCCCAGGTGTTCCAGAAAGCGTGGGTTTCAACGGCCCGTCATGCTTCTTCCGCCGCGTTGGGACGATTTACCCAAACGGCTCGGCCGCGGCAGCCGGCGCGATTGGTGATGTGGAGGGTCCGTGACACCCGGGGGAACCCATCCGCACCCATGGCGCCCATGGCACCCTGGGAAACACTGTCGGCACCCATTGGATCCCATCGGCACCCATAGAACCCATCGGCACCCATGGGCACCCATTGGCACCCATAGAACCCATGGGCACCCATCGGCACTCATTGGCTCCCATTGGCACCCATAGAACCCATGGGCACCCATTGGATCCCATTGGCACCCATAGAACCCATCGGCACCCATTGGATCCCATGGGATCCCATTGGCACCCATAGAACCCATCGGCACCCATGATCCCATGGGATCCCATTGGCACCCATAGAACCCATCGGCACCCATTGGATCCCATGGGCACCCATAGGACCCATGGGAACCCATTGGATCCCATTGGCCCCCCACAGCATCCACATGGGCCACCATGAACCTCGGCACCCATGGTGATCCCTGGTCGGCACCCATGGGAGCCCATTGGCACCCATAGAACCCATTGGATCCCATCAGCACCCATAGAATCCAATGGCGCCCATGGGAACCCATGGGAACCCATCGGCACCCATTGGATCCCATTGGCACCCACAGAACCCATTGGCACCCATGGGACCCCATTGGATCCCATTGGCACCCATTAGATCCCATCGGCACCCATGGGAGCCCATTGGCACCCATAGAACCCATCGGCACCCATTGGATCCCATTGGATCCCATTGGCACCCATAGAATCCAATGGCACCCATGGGAACCCATCGGCACCCACTGGCACCCATAGAACCCATCTGATCCCATGGGCACCCATAGAATCCATGGGCACCCATAGAATCCAAGGGCACCCATGGGAACCCACTGGCACCCATAGAACCCATAGAACTCAAGCTGGGACCCCATGGTGTCCCACAGTGACCCCATAGTGACCCCATAGTGACCCCATGATGTGCCCCCATGGTGACCCCATGGTGCCCCATAGTGACCCCATAGTGTCCCCATAGTGACCCCAAAGTGACCCCATGTTGTGACCCCATAGTGACCCCATAGCGACCCCATTAATGTCCCCATGCTGTGACCCCGAAGTAGTAACCCCATAGTGACCCCATAGTGACCCCATAGTGACTCCATGCTGTGACCCCATGTTGGGACCCCATGCTGTGACCCCATAGTGACCCCATGATGTCCCCATGTTGTGCCCCCATTGTGTCCCATAGTGACCCCATAGTGACCCCATTGTGTCCCCATGTTGTGACCCCATTGTGTCCCATAGTGACCCCATAGTGACCCCACAGTGTCCCATAGTGACCCCATAGTGACCCCATATTGTGACCCCATAGTGTCCCATAGTGACCCCACACTGACCCCATAGTGACCCCATTGTGTCCCATAGTGACCCCACACTGTCCCCATTGTGTCCCATAGTGTCCCCATAGTGACCCCATAGTGACCCCACAGTGTCCTCACGCTGTGACCCCACACTGTCCCCACTGTGTCCCATAGTGACCCCATAGTGACCCCATAGTGTCCCATAGTGACCCCATAGTGTCCCAGTGACCCATAGTGACCCCATAGTGACCCCATTGTGTCCCATAATGACCCATAGTGTCCCATAGTGTCCCATAGTGACCCCATAGTTGACCACATCAGTGACACCACCAGTGTCCCATAGGGCCCCATTCTAGCGTCCCATAAATGACCCACAGGGCGCCCCCCTTCCCCCGCAGGGCTGCAAGACCACCACGTGCTGAACCCAATCATAGTGCCCATATCGGACCCCCCATAGGGACCCCATAGTGTCCCATCCGTTTGTCCCCATAGTGTCCCCATAGTGACCCCATAGTGCCCCATAATGACCCCATAGTGACCCCATAGTGTCCCATAGTGACCCCATAGTGTCCCATAATGACCCCATAGTGACCCCATAGTGACCCCATAGTGTCCCATACTGACCCATAGTGTCCCATAATGACCCATTTCGTGACCCCAATAGTGACCCCAGAGGGTCCATAGTGACCCACAGAGGGTTCACCATATAGATCCCCATAGTGACCCCATAGTGTCCCCATAGTGACACCCCATAGTGTCCAATTAATGACACCATAGTGACCCATAGTTGTCCCAGACTGACCTCCTAGTGCCCCATAAGCCATAGTGACCCCATAGTGACACCTCATCATTTGTAGTGTCCCATAATGACACATCGTGACCCCATAGTGTCCCATAGTGACCCCATAGTGACCCATAGTGACCCCACAGCGTCCCATAATGACCCATAGTGACCCCATAGTGTCCCATAATGACCCATAGTGACCCCATAGTGTCCCATAGTGTCCCATAATGACCCATAGTGACCCCATAGTGTCCCATAATGACCCATAGCGTCCCATAATGACCCCCCAGCGCCCCCTCCCCCCGCAGGGCTGCAGACCATCCACGTGCTGACCCCATTGTGTCCCATAGTGACCCATAGTGACCCCATAGTGACCCATAGTGACCATAGTGACCCCATAGTGACCCCACAGCTCCTTTCCTTCCCCCCCAGGCTGCGACCATCACGTTGCGGACCCCATAGTGACCCCATAGTGTCCCATAGTGACCCCATAGTGACCCATAATGACCCATAGTGACCCCATAGTGTCCCATAGTGACCCATAGTGACCCCATAGCGTCCCATAATGACCCATAGTCACCCTATAGTGACCCCATAGTGTCCCCATGATGTCCCCATGTTGTGACCCCATTGTGTCCCCATGTTGTGACCCCATAGTGTCCCATAGTGACCCCATAGTGACCCCCCAGTGTCCCATAGCGACCCCATAGTGACCCCATAGTGACCCCATAGTGACCCATAGTGACCCATGGTGACCCCATAGTGTCCCATAATGACCCCACAGCGCCCCCTCCCCCCGCAGGGCTGCAGACCATCCACGTGCTGACCCCATGTGACCTCGTGTGACCCCATCATAGTGACCCCCTCCATAGTGTCCCATAGTGACCCCATAGTGACCCATAGTGCCCATAGTGACACCCCTCTCCCCCCCCAGGCTGAGACCATCCACGTGCTGAACCCCATTGTGTCCCATAGTGACCCCCCATAGTGACCCATATGACCCTTAGGGACCCCATCGTGACCCCATGTGTCCCATAGGACCCCCATAATGCCCTATAGGACCCCATAGCCCCCCCCCCCTCGTCCCCCCAGGGCTGAGACCATCCATGTGTGACCCCACAGCGTCCCATGTTGACCCATTGGACCCTTGTTACCCAATAGTGTCCCACTAGGACACCACAGCGTCCCATTAATGAACCACCCCAGCGCCCCTCCCCCGCCAGGGGGCTGCAGACCATCCACGTGCTGACCCCATAGAGACCCCATAGTGACCCATAGTCCCATAATGACCCCCCAGCGCCCCCTCCCCCCGCAGGGCTGCAGACCATCCACGTGCTGACGCTGCAGGGCCGCTACGAGCTGCGGGTGGAGCTGGAGGACTTCGAGAACAACACGGCCTCGGCCACCTACGGCAGCTTCGCGCTGTCCCCCAACGCCATCAGCGCCGAGGAGGACGGATACAGAATGAACGTGGGGGCTTCGTTGACAGGCTGGCGCAGCGTGTGGGGCTCTGCTAGGCGGGGGGGGTCTCTGGGGGTCTTTGGGGGTTTTTTGGGGGTCTTTTGGGGATATATGGGGTTCGATATGGGGGGTCTAGGGGGCTCTTATGGGCTTCTATGGGGATCTATAGCCTGCCACGTGGGGGGCTTCGTGGACGGCGGCGCCGGTGGGGGGCAGGGGGGGGGGGGGGGGGGCTCTGTGGGTGGGGTCTTTTCTTTTGCGGGGTCTTTTGGCTCTATGAGCGCTGTGGGGCTCGATGGGTTCCCTATGGGGCTCTATGGGGTCTATGGGTTGCTATGGGTTCTATGGGTTCTATGGGGCTCCTATGGGGTCTATGGGGTCTATGGGGTCTATGGGGTCTATGGGGTCTATGGGGTCTATGGGGTCTATGGGGTCTATGGGGTCTATGGGGTCTATGGGGTCTATGGGCTCTATGGGCTCTATGGGGGTTCTATGGGGCTCCTATGGGCTCTATGGGGTTCTATGGGCTCTATGGGGTTCTATGGGGCAGTATAGGGGATCTATGGGGCTCTATGGGGCGGGGGGACCTCTATTGGGGCTCTAGGGGGCTATAGGGGACCTTATGGGGCTCTAGGGCTTCTATTGGGGTCCCTATGGGGCTCTAGGGGGCTCTAGGGGGCTCTATTGCGCTCCTATGGGGGTCTAGGGGCAATTCTTGTGGGCTCAGGGGCTCTATTGGGGGCTCTATGGGCGTCCCTATGGGGCTCTAGGGGGCTCTATGGGGCTCTATTGGGGCTCTATGGGGCTCTAGGGGGGAATCTATGGAGCTTTATTTGGGATCTATGGGACTCTAGGGGGATCTATGGGGCTCTAGGGGGCTCTATTGGGGATCTATGGGGTCCCTATGGGGCTTAGGGGATATATGGGCTCTAGGGGGCTTCTAATTGTGGTCCCTATGGGGGTCTAGCGGGGATCTCATGGGCTCTATTGGGGCCTCCTCTCCTATGGGGGTCTAGGGGCATCTGTGGCAGGCCTCTCAGGGGGCTCTATTGGGGCTCTATGGGGTCCCTATGGGGCTCTATGGGGATCTATCAGCCTGCACGTGGGGGGCTTCGTGGACGGCGGCACCGGTGGGGGGCAGGGGGGGGCTCTGGGGGTCTTTTGGGGGTCTTTTGGGGCTCTATGGGGTCGCTGTGGGGCTCTATTGGGGATCTATGGGGTCCCTATGAGTCCCTATGTGTCCCTATGCACCCCTATCTGTTCCCATGTGCCCCCACATGTCCCCACATGTCCCCACGTGTCCCCATGTGCCCCCATGTGCCCCTATGCACCCCTATCTGCCCCCACGTGTCCCTATGCACCCCTATCTGTCCCCATGTGTCCCCATGGCCACCTATTGATGTCCCTATGGTTCCCTATGCATCCCTATGGTCCCCATTGTCCCCATCCGTCCCCATCCACTGCCATGTGATCCCTATGGTCCCCATCTGTCCCCACGTGCCCCCACGTTGCCCCCATGTGCCCCCTGCACCCCTATCTGCCCCCACGTGTCCCTATGCATCCCTATCTGTCCCCATTGTGCCCCCCAGTGTCCCCATGACACCCCCACTGTGCCCCTATATGTCCCTATGCCTCCCTATCTGTCCCCACGTTGTCCCTATCTATGGGGCACGGAGCTCCCCGGCCCACAATCCCTTATGGGCACAACAGGTCTTTGCCCTCCCCCCCTTCCCCCCCCCCACGTGATCTATGGGGCACGGAGGGACCCCGCCCCACATGATCTATAGGGCAGAGTTCTCTGCCCCACACGAAGGGGGTGGAGCTGCCCACTGATCCGTGTGGGGCGCGTTAATCACTGACCCCAGGGGGGCATAAAGGGCTGCCCCACACCTCCGCCCCATAGATCTGCCCCACACCTCTGCCCCATAGCTCTGCCCTATAGCTCTGCCCCATAGATCTGCCCCACACCTCCACCCTATAGATCTGCCCTATAGCCCTGCCCCTATCTCACCCCAAGCCTGGCCCCACACCTCCACCCATAGATCCTGCCCCATAGTCTGCCCCAACACCCCCCCCACACCTTGCCCTTCTCTTGCCCCACCTTCCGCCCCATAGTACTGCCCAGCCCGGCCCCAAACCTCTGCCCATAGATCTGCCCACGCCTCCACCCATGCCCTGCCCTTAAGATCTTCCCCTTACCCTGCCCTATAGCCTGCCCATAGCTCGCCCTATGCCCGCCTCAAGATTTCCCCTACCCTGCCCATAATCTCCCCCACCTCCACCCCAACACCTCAGCCCCCATAGCCCTGCCCTATAGATCTTCCCCTTACCTCCGCCCTATAAGCCGCCCCACAGCTCTGCCCCACACCCCCCCGCCCCACACCCACAAGGTCCCTCCACCACCCCGCCCCCCATAGCGCCCTTAGGGGCCGAGCCCCACACGGCCCCCAACCCCCAGCCCCACACCAAGCCCCAAACCCCCCCCGCCCCCAAACCCCCCCCAGCCCCACACCCCCGCCCCCCACAAACCCCCCACCCCCCATAACCCCCCATGGCCCCACAGCCCAGCCCCCCCCGACCCCCCCCAGCCCCCACAGCCGCTCCCAGCCCCCCTGGACCTGGCCCCCCCCGGCCGTTCTCCCACTGCAGCCCCACAGAATTGCTGAGGGCGGCCCTGGTGCTGCGGCTCTGCGCGCTGCCCGTCCTCGTCAGGCACAGCGAGAGGGTGAGACCCACGGCTGCCCCACAGCTGCCCCATAAGTGCCCCATAGCTGCCCCATAGAGACCCCATAACTGCCCCATAATTGCCTCATAGCTGCCCCATAGAGACCCCACAACTGCCCCATAGAGACCCCAGAGCTGCCCCATAACTGCCCTACAGAGACCCATGGCTGCCCCATAAGTGCCCCATAGCTGCCCCATAGAGACCCCATAAGTGCCCCATAGAGACCCCACAGCTGCCCCATAAGTGTCCCATAGAGACCCCATAACTGCCCCATAGCTGCCCCATAATTGCCCCATAGAGATCCCATAAGCCCCATTCCCACAGCCCCATAGTGCCCCCAGGCCCAACAAACCATAGGCCCCATAACTGCCCCATAGGCCACCCCATAATTGCCTAAGTCCCCAAGACCCCATAATGCCCAACCCTAGCTGCCCCATAAGTGCCCCATAGAGACCCAATAAACCCATAGGCCCCATAAGTGCCCCAGAGAAAACCCCATAATTGCCCCAGAGCCCCTTAGGCCCAAAGTGCCCCATAAAGACCCCAGACCCCATAGAGACCCCATAGAGCCCATAGTGCCCCAGAGACGACCCCATAACAACCCCAACTGCCCCAATGCCCCAAGTGCCCCAGAACCTTGGACCCCAAGTGCCCATACGCCCCATAGGACCCCAAAGCAAACTGCCCCTAAGCCCACAGGACCCCAGTAGAGTCCCATAGAGACCCCAAAGAGGACCCTATAACTGCCCCATAACTGTCCCCCAGAGCTGCCCCATAAAGTGCTCCATGGAGACCCCATAACTGCCCCATAATTGCCCCATAGGCTAGCCCCATAATGCCCCAAAGATCGCCCATAAAACCCCAATACCTGTCCCAAAACCCAACTGCCCCCATACTGCCCCACAGAGACCCCGGCTGCCCCATAAGTGCCCCATAGAAACCCCATAACTGCCCTACAGCTGCCCCATAAGTGCCCCATAGGGCCCCATAAGCCCAAACTGCCCCATGGCCCAAATGCCCCATAACTGTCCCATAAGTGCCCCATACAGACCCCATAGGGACCCCACAACTGCCCCATAATTGCCCCATAGAGACCCCAGAAGTGCCCCACAACTGCCCTGGAGACCCGGGCATTGGCCACGCCCACCACTCCGTGGCCCCGCCCCCTTTCCCATTGGCCACGCCCACCCCCATTGGACAGAACCCGCATGGCCGCCCCCCCCGCTGGCCCCCCCCCGTCCTGGCCCGCCCCGCCCCAAGCCCCGCCCCCTCCTTAAGGCCCGCCCCCCTTGCGCCTGGCCCGCCCCCCCTCCCCTCATTGGCCACGCCCTGCGTGTCCCCGCCTCCCCGTCATTGGCCACGCCCACCCCATAGCCCCGCCCCCACATTGGGCCACGGCCCCCGGCATTGGCCACCATACACCCCTAAGCCCCGCCCCCTCCCCTAAGCCCCGCCCCTCAGCCTTAGCCCCGCCCCCTGACGCTGCGCCCCCGCCCCCCGCAGCTGTTGGCCCTGTCCCGGCGCGCCGCCGGCCGCCGCCTGTGGGAGGCGCTGCTGAGGCGGACGCTGTACGCGCACTTCGTGGGAGGCGACAGCGCCCCCCTGTGGGAGGAGGCCGTGCGGCGCCTGCGGGCGGTGGGGATCCGCCCCATGCTGGCCTTACCCATGGAGCACCGCGGCACGGAGCCGGGGTGAGGGGCGGGGCCGAGGGGGAGGGGGGCGTTGCGGAAGGGGCGGGGCCAAAGCAGGTGGGGGTGCGGAAGGGGAGGGGCCAAGGGAAGGGCGTGTCTTGATGTGGGGGCGGGGGCCAAGGATAAGGGGGCGGGGCTGTGGGGTTGGGCGGGCCAACGATGGGGGGCGGGGCCACGGTGGGTGGGCGTGGCTATGGTGGTGGGCGGGGCCAATGGATAAGGGGGCGGGGCTATAGGGTGATGGGCGTGAGCAATGGCGGGGAGGGGGATATGGGGGGGCGGGCCAATGGGGGGGCGGGGAATGGTGTGGGCGTGGCCAACGGCGGGGGCAGGGGGGGCGTGGCCAAGACGGGGGGGTGCTTGGTGGGGCGGGCCAATGCGGGGGGCGGGCATGGGATGGGCGGGCCATTGGGCGGTTTTAGGCCTTGGGGTGGGGGTGGCCAATGGGTTTAGGCCCGGGCTCTGGGTATGGTCTCGGGGGGTTCTAGGGGATGGGCGGGGCCAATGGGTCCCTATGGGTTTTTATTGGTCTCTCTGGGTCCCTGTGGGTTTTTATTGGTCTCTATGGGTTTTGTTGCCTATGGTTATGGGTCTCTACGGGTTTTAGGGTCCCTATGGGTCCTATGGGTTATGGGTCCTATGGGCCCTATGGGTTTTATTTGTCCTAGGGGTTTAAGTCTCCGGGTTTTTTATTGGTCTTTAGGGCCCATAGTTTCCCCCTTTGGGTTTTTATTGGTCCCTATGGTTCTCTATGGGTCCCTATGGGTCTCTATGGGTTTTTATTGGTCCCTATGGGTCTCTATGGGTTTTTATTGCTCTCTATGGGTCTCTATGAGTCTCTATGGGTTTTTATTGTTCTCCGTGGGTCTCTACGGGTTTTTATTGGTCTTTATGGGTCTCTATGGGTCCCTACGGGTCTCTATGGGTTTTTATTGTTCTCTATGGGTCCCTATGGGTCCCTATGTGTCTCTGCGTGTCCCTATGGGTCCCTATGTGTCTCTATGGGGTGTCTATGTGTCCCTATGGTTCAATATAGGTCCCTATGGGTTTTTATTGTTCTCTATGGGTCCCTACGGGTCCGTCTGTGTTTTGATTGCTCTCTGTGGGTGGGTCGCAGGGAGGCGTGGTTCGAGCAGAACCGTGGGGCAGCACTGCAGGGTGTGGGGCTGGCGGCCAGCGCAGGGCCAGGAGCCATGTTGGCAGGCCAAGGTGAGGGGAGGTGACGGTGGTATGGGGGATGGGAAAGGGGGGAAATGGGGCCAAATGGGGGGAAATGGGGCAAAATGGGGGAGAAATTGACTCAAAATGGGGAGAAATTGATCTAAAAAGGGGGAAATGGATCTAACAAAGGGGAAAGCCCAAAGTGGGGGGAAATGGGCCCAAAATGGGGGGAAATGGGCCCAAAATGGGGGGAAATGGATCTAAAATTGGGGAAATGGGGCCAAAAGGGGGAAATGGGCCCAAAAGGGGGAAATGGGCCCAAAATGGAGGGAAAAGAACCTAAAATGGGGGGAAATTGGCCCAAAATGGGGGAAAATGGATCTAAAATGGGGAGAAATTGACCCAAAATGGGGGGAAATGGACCCAAAATGGGGGAGGACCAAAATGGGACCCCAATAAGTTAGCTCAGGGGCCCCATAAGTGGTCCAGCCCCATTGTCAGCCCCATAGATGTGGTCCCCCACAGACTGGGCCAGCGCCCAAGGATGTGGCGCAGCCCCTAGGAGCCCCACCGGGTTCAGCATTAAGTCGGCCGCCCCGGTGGGACCCCAGATTTCACACCCCAATTCCCCACAAGCCCTAGCGCCCCATAGACCTGGCCGCCCACCCAACATCCAGCCCCAAGAGGGTGAGCCCTTAACCCCAGACCCATCCCTTTTAAAACCCCAGATCCCCAGCCCCAAACCCCAACCCCAAATCCTAAAACCCCATGCCCACACCGGCCCCATAGCCCCCAAGATCAGCGCCCCAAGACCCCAGACCCCATAACCTTAACCCCCATAAACCCGGCACCCCAAAACCCAAACCCCCCCCCATAGGTTCACAGCCCCCATAATCCCCTACCACCCCAAGCCCAACCCCAACACCCCAAGAACCCCCCCAAAACAACCCCAAGGGGCCCCAAAACCCACACCCCAAAACAAAAAACCCAAAAAACCCCCCCAAGCCCCCAAACCCCAAAAACCCCACAAAACCCCAAAGCCCCAAAAACCCCCCATAACACCCCCCCCCACCCCCACCCACCCACCCCGGATTCAAAGGGCCCCGGGGGCCATGCAAACCCCGGAGCCTGGCAAAACCCCGGGGGGGGGGCCCCCCAACCCCCCTCCCCCCAAACCCCCCCCCCCCCCCCCCCACCCCCCCCCCCCACCCCCCCAAACCCCCACCCCGCCCCACCCCGTGCCCCTCCCCCCTCCCCCCCCCCACCCCCCCCTTTCCCCCACCCCCCCCCCCTCCCTCCCAGCCCCACATCCCCTTGGCCCCCCCCCTTAAGGGGCCCCCCTCCCTCCTACCCCCCTTCCTTTGGCCCTCCCCACCCCGGCCCCCCCCCGCGAAGTCCCCCCCCCAGAGCCGCCCTCCTTTGGCCCGCCCCACCCAGCCCCGCCTCAAACCGTGCCCCCCCGCCCCCACTCAAAACCACGCCCCATCAATTGGCCGCCTCTTACTGAAGCACCCCCCCACCCGGCCGCCCCTTCCATTGGCCCTCCCCCATTTCCAGCCCATCTTTCCCATTGGCTCCACTTGTTACCCACGGCCCCGCCCCCACACTTTCCATTGCCCACAATCCAAACCCCGCCCCCATTCCGTCCCTGCCTCTTCCCATTGGCCACACCCCCAACCAGGCCCCACCCCCCCACCCCTTCCCATTGGCCCCCCCCCTATTCAGGCCCCCCCCCTTCCCACCTCCCCTTCCAAGGCCCCCCCCCCACCATTCCCACCCCCTTTTCCCCGCCCCCACCCCCCTTTATTGGCCCACCTACAAGCCCCCCCCATTTCCCCAGCCCAATTTCTTCCCATTGGCCCCGCCCCCCCCCCATGTCCCGCCCCCATTTCCGTCCACCCCTTCCTACTGGGGGACCCCGGCCCCCATTTCCGCTTTACTTTCCATTGGCCCCCCGGGGCCCCACCCCCTTCCTTGGCCCACCTTCTTCCAGGCCCCGCCCCCCTTCCCACCCCACCCTTTTTATTCCCCCCACCCCCATCCAACCCCGCCCCCCCCTTTCCTATTGGCCCCACCCTTCTATCAAAGCCCCCCCCATTTCCATCTCCACCCCTTTCCTCCTGACCCCCGCCCCCATTTCCAGCTCCACCTCTTTCCAATTGGCCCCCCCCCCCCCGGCCCCCCCCCCCCCACGCCCCCCCCCCCCCCCCCCATTTCCCGCCCCCCCCCTTCCCCCCCCCCCCATCCAGCCCCCCACCCATCCCCGCCCCCTTCCCTGCCCGCCCCCATTTCCGCCCACCCCTTCCCCCCGACCCCCCCCCTTTCCAGCCCCACCATCCCGCCCCCCCTCCCCCTTGGCCCCGCCCCCATTTCCGGCCACCCCTTCCTTTGGCCGCCCCCTTGTCCCCGCCCCCATTTCCGGCTCCACCCCTTCCTCCTGACCCCGCCCCCATTTCCACCTTTTTCCATTGGCCCCCCCCCTCCCCATGCCCGCCCCCAAATTTCCGCTCCCCCCTTCCCCCCTTCCCCGGCCCCACGCCCCCCCCCCCTTGCCCCGCCCCCATTTCCCGCCTCCTTTCCCAATGGCCCCACCCCCCCCCCCCCCCGGGGGCCGCCCCCTTTGCCCCCCTTCCCCTTGGCCCCGCCCCCTCCCCACGGCCCCGCCCCAATTTCCGGCCGTACCCTTTCCTATTGGCCGACCCCCCCTCGTGGCCCCGCCCCCGTTTGCCCCCTCTATCTGCGCTGCAGGCGGCGGCGGGCAGCGGCGTGGGGCTGCTGCTGGACGCGGAGCAGAGCGAGCTGGGCCCGGCCCTGCGCCTCTGGGCCCTGGGGCTGATGGGGCGGCACAACGGGGGGGGGCTGCCCCGCGTCTGGCACACGCACCAGGCCTACCTCAAGGTGGGGAGGGGGGCTGCGGGGTCCTACGGGGGCTCTGTGAGGTCGTACGGAGCTCTATGGGGTGATATGGGGCTCTATGGGGTGATATTGGGAGATATGGGGCCTCTGTGGGACTCTATGGGGTGATATGGGGCCTCTGTGGAACTCTATGGGGTGATATGGAGACTACAGGATGATATGGGGTAATACAGAGGCTCTATGGGGTGATATGGAGGCTTTATGGGGTGATATGGGGCGATATGGGGCCTCTGTGGGGCTCTATGAGGTGATATGGGGACTCTAAGGTGTAATATGGAAGCTCTACGGGATGACATGGGGTGATATGGAGGCTCTATGGGGTGACATGGGGTGATATGGAGACTCTATAGGGTGATAGGGAGTGATTTTGGAGGCTCTATGGGGTGATATGGGGCTCTATGGGAAGGTATGGGGCTCTATGGGGTGATATGGGGGCTGTATGGGGTGATACAGAGACTCTATGGGGTGATATGGGGCTCTATGGGAAGGTATGGGGCTCTATGGGGTGATATGGGGGCTCTATGGGGTGATACAGAGACCTTCATGGGTTGTATGGGGCAAGGTTTTATGGTGGTCGACATGGGGTAGATAACGGAGACTCTTCATGGGTGTGAAAGGAGACTCCATATGGGTGATATTGGGAGGTATGGGGTGATATGGGGGCTCTATGGTGTGATATGGGGCTCTATGGGGTGATACAGAGACTCCATGGGGTGGTATTGGGAGGTATGGGGGCTCTATGGGGTGATATAGGGTTCTATGGGGTGATATTGAGTCATACGGGGGCTCTGTGGGGTGATATGGGGCTCTATGGGGTGATATGGGGATTCTGTGGGTCAAATTCCGGTCTCTATGGGGCCTCTATGGGGTCTCAGTGGCTCCCTATGGGGTTTCAATGGCTCCCTATGGGGTTTCTATGGGGTTTCAATGGCCCCCTATGGGGTTTCAACGGCTCCCTATGGGTTTCAGTGGGGTCTCAATGGCTCCCTATGGGGGTTTCCAATGGCTCCCTATGGGGTTTCTATGGGGGTCCTCCCCTTAAACCCCCCCCGCCCCCCCCAAGGGCGCCGAGGCCCGCCTTGATTCGGACCTGCAGTCCGCCCGCCGCATGGGGGCGCCCTACGGCCTCAAGCTGGTTCGCGGCGCCTATCTGCAACACGAGCGCCTCACGGGGGCGCTGCAACCCAGCCGGGAACACACAGACCGCAGGTGAGAAAGCGGCGGGACGGGGTGTGACGTCATCACCGCGCGCGATGTTGACGTCACTTCCGGCGCGCAGCTACGCCGCCTGCCTGGAGCTGGCGCTGCAACACGTGAGCGCCGGCCACGTGGCGCTGGTGGTGGCGACGCACAACGCGGACTCGGTGCGGCACGCGGCGCGAAGGTCCGCCCCCCCCCCCCCTTCCCACAATTAACCTCTTAATGAAGGGTAATTAGGGCTAATTAAGGGTAATTAAGAGGAGCTAATGAGGCTTGCCCGCAGGATGGAGGAGCTGCGCATCCCGCGGGACGGCCCGGTGTGCTTCGCGCAGCTGCAGGGCGTGGCGGAGCACCTGGGATTGGCGCTGGGTGAGCGGCGCGGCACGGGACAATTGGAGCCAATGGGGGCGAAGCGCGGCTTTTTTTCTGGGAGGGGAGGGGGGGGTTGGTGCTTCTCGTCGCCATTTTGGGGGAAATTCTGGAGATTTTGGGGTTTTTTTGTGCCCATTTTGGGGGAAATTCTGGAGATTTTGGGGTTTTTTGTCCTTATTTTGGGGCTCTTGGTCCCAATTTTGGGGCAAATTGCCCAATTTTGGGTTTTTTTTTGTGCCCATTTTGGGGCAAATTCTGGGGATTTGGGGGGTTTTTGTGCCCGTTTTGGGCCAAATTCTGGAGATTTGGGATTTTTTTGTGTCCATTTTGGGGCGAATTCCGCAGATTTTGGGGCAAATTCTAGAGATTTTGGGTTCTTTGTGACCATTTTGGGGCGAATTCTGGAGATTTTGGGTTCTTTGTTCTTATTTTGGGGCAAATTCCCCAATTTTGGGGCTCTCGGTCCCAATTTTGGGGCAGATTCCTTCCCCCATCCCAATTAACCCCTCCCTCCCCCCACCCCCAATTAACCCCTTCCTCCCCCCACCAATTAACCCCATCCTGCCCCCACCCCAATTAACCCCTCCTTCCCCCCACCCCCAATTAACCCCTTCCTCCCCCCACCCCCAATTTAACGCCTTCCTTCCCCCATCCCCAATTAATCCCTCCCTCCTCCCACCCCCAATTAACCCCATCCTGCCCCCACCCCCAATTAACCCCATCCTCTCCCCCCCCTCCCCAATTAACCCCATCCTTCCCCATCCCCCAATTAACCCTTCCCTCCCCAACCCCCAATTAAACCTTTCACCTCCTCCAACCCATTACCCTTCCTGCCCAACACCCCCAATTGACACCCCATTACCCCTCCCCAAAACCCCTCCCCCCCAATTAAACACTTCCTTCCCCCAACTAACCCCAATATAACCTTTCCATTCCCCGCCAATAACACATTACCCCATCCCCTTCCCCCACTCCCCAATTAACCCCATCCCTTGCCCCCACCCCCAATTAACCCCACTTCCTCCCCATCCCACCCAATTACCCCTGCCCCCCCCAATTAAACCCATCCTCCTCCCCCACTCCCCAATTAAACCCCATCTGCCTCCCCCCACCCCCAATTAACGCCCGTTCCCTCCCCCCCACCCCAATTAAAACCCTTTCTGCCTCCCCCCATTACCCCAATTGAACACCCTGTGCCTTCCCCCACCCCCAATTAACCCTATTCTGCCCCCATCCCCAATTAACCCCTTCCTGCCTCCCTCCCCGATTAACCCCTTCCCGTCCCCCCCCAGGCCTGCCGGTGTCGCGCCCTGCGTTCGTTCCTACGGGCCCCCCGGGCGGGACTGCCATACCGGTCCGAGTGGGCGACAGGAGCACCCCGAGCTGCCGGGCAGCGCCCAGCAACGCGCTGCTCTCAGCGTGGAGATCCGGAGGAGGCTGCTGCCGTGGGCACGGGGCTCTTAGGGGGGTCCTGGGGGGAGATATGGGGGTCCTGGTTGGGGATATTGGGGGTCTGGGGGGGGAATATGGGGGGGCCTTGGGTGGGGATATGGGGTCCTGAGGGGGGATATTGGGGGTTTTGGGAGGGGGATATTGGGGTCTGAGAGGGGGATATGGGGGTTCCTGTGGGGGGATATGGGGGGGGAGATGGGGGTCCTGAGGGATGGGGGATATGGGGTCTGGTGGGGGGATATTTGGGGGTCCTGGGTGGGGGATATGGGAGTTCTGTGCTGGAGGGTGGGATATGGGGTCTGAGGGGGGAATGGGGTCCTGGGGGGGATATGGGGAGCCGGGTGGGAGGGATGGGAGCTGGGGTTCATGGAGAGGGAAATGGGGAGATGGGGTCCTGGGTGGGGGATAGTTGGGGTCTTGGGGTTGGGAGGGATATTGGGTCTGAGGGGAGGGATATGGGGGGTAGGTGGGGAGGAGGCTGGGGGTCTGGGAGAGGGATAATGGGGGAAGCATAGTGGGGTCTGGAGAGGGTCAAAGGGGGGAGCATGGGGTCCAGGAGAGGGAATGGGGGGAGTATGGGGGTCCTTGGGTGGGGGATAGGTGGGGGTCTTGGTGGGAGGGATATTGGGGGTCTGAGGGGGGATATGGGGGGTCCTTGGGTGGGACGGGTCTAGGAGGGATGGTGGGGAGCTGGGGTCCAGGGAGGGAAATGGGGGGAGATGTTGGGGTCCTGGTGGGGGATATGGGGTCTTTGGAAAGGAGGATATGGGGGTCTGAGGGGGGATATCGGGGTCCTTGGGGGGGATATGGGGTCCATGGGAGGTTATGGGGGGTGAAGAATTGAGAAGATTTGGGATCTTGGAGAAGTATGGGGAAGATTGGGGTCTTGGTGGGAGGGAGATTGGAGTCCTGAGAGTGGGGAATATGGGGGGTAGATGGGGGAGCTTGGGGGTCTGGAAGAGGGAATGGGGGGAGTGGGGTGTCCAGGAGAGGGAATGGGGGGGGGAGAGGGGGTCCTGGGGGAAGGATATGGGGGTCTTTGGTGGAGAGGGATATTGGGGGGTCTGGGGGGGATACGGGGTCCTTGGGGGGAATGGGGTGGTGGGGCGTGAGCAAATTGAGAGATTCTGGGGTTTGGGAAGATGAGGATGGGGAGAGGAGGGTGCTGGGAGGAAGATGGTCACATGAGTTGGGATAGGGGGGGGAAAATGGGGCTTTGGGGTCCGGAAAGATTGGGGGGGGGGGGGGAATGGTGAGAAGGTATATAGAGGTCCTGAGAGGGAACAGGGGGAGATATGGGGGTCCTGGGGGAATGTTGGGGATATTGAGGTGGTTCTGGGGGTCTTGGGAGGGATATGGGGGTCCTGGGGGGGGGGATATGGGGGTCCTGGGAAGGACTTGGGGGCATTGAGGGGGTTCTGGAGATCCTAATGTAAGTCTGGTGGATGTTGGGGTGGGTCTGGGGGTCCTGAAATGGGTCTGGGGGACACTGAGGGGGTTTGGGGGCACATCTGGGCTGTTTTGGGTCCCTTCAGATGATATTTGTCCCCGGCTGACGCCATTTTGGAGCAAATGTGGGACATTTTGAGGCTCCTGAGATGGCGTGAAATGAATCCTTAACACCTTAGAATAATTTTTTGGGGCACTTTTGGGTAACTTCAGTGCCTAAGGACGACTTTAAGTCACACCAATGCTCTCTTAGTGCTCCTGAGCTGTCTTTAAGGCTACACAGAAGCCCTATTGGGCAGCATTTGAGTGTTTTTAGGGATGACGCCGGGTGGTCCGGGATGCCTTTGGGCCCTTTGAGGCGATCCGGGCCCGCTCTGGTGCTCCGGACCCCCCAGTTGCCGACCCCACCGTACCTCCATTCCACGCTACGGGCTCCTGCCGTCCCTCCGGCGCCCCCGTGGAGCTTTGGCCGTCCCGTTCGGCTTGGCCGGCGCGGTTTACCGTCGTCAGACCGCGCGCCGTTCCACTCCGCTCCCCTCCCCGTCCGCCCTCAAAATGGCGGCCGCGCCTCACGCCTCACGCGGTGGGCGTGGCCTCGCTTCGCGCCTCGCCCTCCTCCCGACCAATCAGCGCGCGGCTCTCGGCCGTTTCCACAGCAACGCGCGCGGCCCCGCCCCCCCGCTCTCGCGCCCTTCGCGCCTCTCCCCTCTCCACCAATCAGCGCGCGGGATCCCGCCGTCTCCACGGCGACGCGCGTGGCCCCGCCCCCTCGCGCCCTTCGCGCCTCTCCCCTCCCTCCGCCAATCAGCGCGCGGGGTTCCGCCGTCTCCATGGCGACGCGCTGGCCCCGCCCCCCTCCCTCAGTCGCTGCGCCCCAGGGGCGCTCGGTGCGCGGCCGGCTCCGCTCGGTTCGTTCCCCGTTGGGCGGCGTTCCGTTCCCCGCCGCCGGTCCCCCGTCGCTCCCCGCCGCCCAGCAGCGCGCCGATCCGCGGTAACAGCGGGGAAAGAAGGGGGGGGAGGGGGCGGTCCCGCTCGGCGCCCACCCTCCCCCTCCCCCTTTCTCATAGGGTACAATGGTTCGGCCCGAGGGGGGGGGCGGGGCGCGGCCGCCATTTTGCGCGCGGCGGCGGCGGCGGCGGAGGAGCGGAGCGGGAGGAGGAAGGGAACGGTGGGGGGGGGGAGGTGGGGAGGTGACGGGCGAGCGGCGCGGCCAATCGGAGCGCGGCGGGGGCGGGGCCTGAGCCAATCGGAGCGCGGCGTGGGGCGCGGAGCCCCGCCCATCCCGGCCCGGCGGCCGCCATGGACGCGGGAGGATGGAGCAGCTTCATCTTCCAGGTACCGCCTCGGGGGGCGGGGCTTAGCGAGGGGGCGGGGTCTGAGGACAGGGGCGGGGCTTCGACCTGGGGGCGGGGCCCGATTGGCGGGGCGAAAGGGGGCGTGGTCCAATCGGCGGGGCGAAAGGGGCGGGGCTTACGGGGGGCGGGGTGTGATTGGTGGGGTTAATCCGGGTGTGGTTGTGATTGGCGGGGCAAAAGGGGCGGGGCTTATCGAGGCGGAACGAATGGGGCGGGGCTAAGAAAGGCGCGGTCCGATTGGTTGGGTGAAAGGGGCGGGGCTTGTTGGAGTGTGATCTGACCGGTGGGGTGAAAAGGGCGGGGCTTATTGAAGGTGTGGCCTGATTGGCGGGGCCTATTGGGGGCGGGGTTAATGGGGGCGTGGTCCAATCGGCGGGGCTAAAGGGGCGGGGCTTACACGGGGAGAGGCTTTATTGGCTGGGCTGAACAGGGTGTGGTCTGATTGGTGGGGCTAAAGGGGAGGGTCTTACGGAGGACAGGATCTGATTGGTTTGGGTGAAACGGGGCGGGGCTTGTTGGATGGGGGCGGGGCTTGGTTTTGGGGAGGGCCCTGATTGGCCAGGATACCCCGGGGTGGGGTTTTGTGCGGGCAGGGCTGGTTGGGATGAATGAAAGGGGGCGGGGCTTGGCAGGGTGTGGGGCCTGATTGGCAATGCTAAAGGGGGCGGAGCTAAAGGGGAAAAGCCTGATTGGCCAAAGGAGGTGAGGTCTTATAGGCGTGGCTAAACAGGGGCGGGGCTTGGAGGAAGGTCCTGATTGGTTGGGCTTCTGGATGTGCCAGGCCCTCGGGGGCGTGGCTTTGTGGAGAGGCGTGGCCTGTGATTGGTCAAGGCTTGGAGTGGGCAGGGCTCGAGGGATTCTTGCTTGTGGGGGCGTGGCCACCGAGTGGGCGGAGCTTGTGGGAGTGCCTATAGATTCTGGGCGTGGCTTTGTGCTTGATGTAGCCTATGATTGGTCAGAGCCCACAGAAGGCGGGGCTTATAAGGGTGCTTGTTGCTGGAGGCGGGGCTTAGCGCTGAGCCTGGCCAAAGATTGGTCAATGTCTGGAGTGGGCGGGGCTTTGTTGAGATCATGTGATTGGTCAGAGCCTGGAGTGGGCGGGACTTATGGCCGTGTCTATTGTTTGTGGGTGGGCTTCGTGGTGGGCGGGGCCAGATTGTGGGCGGAGCTCGTATAGAAACTCTGGACTGGGTGGGCGTGGCTTTGTGGTGGGCGGGTCCAACGATTGGTCAGGAGACCTGGAATGGGCGGGGCTTGTGTGCCAGTTTGGGGGCGTGTTTTTTTTAGTGAACGGCGTCAGAGATTGGTCGGTGCCCTCAGTGGGCGGGGCTTAGGGGGGGTTGCTTTCACCTGGGGGCGTGGCTTTGTTTCCTGGCAGACGAATGGTCTGAACCGGAAGTGGGCGGGGCTTATGGCTTTCTTATCGAATTGGGCTGCAGGTGCTGGCCTGTGATTGGTTTGTTCCACGAGTGGGCGGGGCTTAAGGGGTTGCTTTTTTCTCTGGCGGGCGAATGGTCTGAGCCGGAAGTGGGCGGGGCTTATAGCTTTCTTATGGCATTGGGTTGCGGGTGCTGGCCTGTGATTGGTTTATTCCGCGAGTGGGCGGGGCTTACGGTTTGCCTCCCACCGGGGGGGGCGTGACCTTTGAGCGCTCTTAGCCGGAAGTGGGCGGGGCTTACGGCGTTCCTAATTGCATCGCGTTGTGGGTCCCGGGCCTGTGATTGGTCCGTTCCCCGAGCGGGCGGGACACGCGCCGCAGCCAACCAATGAGCGTTTCCCTCCAGCCGGCCCCGCCCCCCGCGGTGGCCCCGCCCCCCGACGCCCTCCCCCCATCGGAGCTGCTCCCCCCGCTGCTTCCCGACCCCTCCCCCGCCACCGCCGCCGCTTCCACCGTCGATCCGGGCGCTTTAAAACCCGCTCCTCCCCTACCGGAAGCACCCGTTCCTCCACCGGAAGTCCCCCTTTCTCAAGCGCCGGAAGCGACCCCTCCGACCCGGAAGTCCAAAAGCAAAGGGCCGTACGTGTGCGCTCAGTGCGCCAAGGAGTTCAAGAACGGTTACAACCTGCGGCGCCACCAGGCCACGCACGGCGCCAGACCTCCCGCCCTCATGGGGGCGCTGTCGCAAGGCTCGAACGCCGCCGCATCCGCCGCCGTCTCGTTGCTCCCGGACGGCAGCGCCGCTTCCAGTCCTCCCATCCTCATGGGGGCGCTGTCGGACGGGACGACCGGAAGCGGCGCCGGAAGTGCCCGCAAAAGGAAGAGCCACGCTTGCGAAGCTTGCGGCAAAGCTTTCCGTGACGTTTATCACCTGCGGAGGCACCGTTTGGCCCATTCGGACGAGCGGCCGTTCCAGTGCCCGGTGTGTCAGCAGCGGTTCAAGCGGAAGGACCGCATGGGGCACCACCTGCGCGGACATCAGGGCGCCGTGCATCGCCCCTACGCCTGTGCGCACTGCCCCAAGGCCTTCTCGCGGTCAGTCTCTATGATCCCTGCCCTCTTCTTGGCCCCTCTGGCACTCGATCTCTATGATCCCTGCCCTCTTTTCGCCCTTCTGACACTCAGTCTCTATGATCCCTGCCCTCTTTGGCCCTCTGGCACTCAGTCTCTATGATCCCTGCCCTCTTTTGGCCCTTTTGGCCCTTCTGACACTCAGTCTCTATGATCCCTGTCCTCCTTTGTCTCTTTTGGCCCTTCTGGCACTCAGTCTCTATGATCCCTTCCCTCTTTTGGTCCCTCTGGCACTCAGACTCTATGATCCCTGCCCTCCTTTGCCCTTCTGGCACTCAGTCTCTATGATCCCTGCCCTCCTTTCAGCCCTTCTGGCACTCAGTCTCTATCATCCCTGCCCTCCTTTGCCCTTTTCACACTCAGTCTCTATGATCCCTGCTCTCTTTTGGCCCCTCTGGTACTCAATCTCTATGATCCCTGCCCTCCTTTGCCTTTCTGGTACTCCGTCTCTATGATCCCTGCCCTCCTTTGCCCTTCTGACACTCAGTCTCTATGATCCCTGCCCTCCTTTGTCTCTTTTGGCCCTTCTGACACTCAGTCTCTATGATCCCTGCCCTCCTTTGTCTCTTTTGGCCCTTCTGGCACTCAGTCTCTATGATCCCTGCCCTCTTTTGGCCCTTCTGACACTCAGTCTCTATGATCCCTGCCCTCCTTTGCCCCCTTTTTGCCCATTTCTGCCCTTTTTTGTCCCATTTCTGCCCCTTTTCCCCCCATTTCTGCCCCACCCGAGCATTACTGAGGCTTATTTTAGTTCATTCTTCATCATTTTTTCTGTTTTGTTGCATTATCCCATTCATTACATTCGTATCTGGATCACTTTGTTCAAACTTCCATGTATTTTGCCCAAATTTTGGTGTATTTACCCCAATTTTGCCTTTGTGGGAGTTCTTTTTGCCCTATTCTGGCACATTTTTACCATTTTTCTTGCCTATTCTGATGCTGTTTTGGTGTCTTTCCATCTCTTTTTCTCCAATTTTGGTGCCTTTGCCCAATTCTTGCCTCATTTGAGCCCGTTTTACCCCATTTTTGCCTTCTTAGGGCCCATTTTGCCCCAATTCTGCACCATTTCAGCTTTTTTTCCTCTATAATTCATTTATTTTGTTCTATTCATGTCACTTTTGAGGTCCAATTTTGGCACATTTTGCCCAATTTTTGCCTTATTTGAGTTCATCTTACCCCAATTCTGCTCCACATTCCCTCATTTCCACTCTATTTCATCTGTTTCAGTTCAATCCTCATCAACTTGCCCAAATTTGGGCCCATTTCACCCCATTTTTCTTTCATTTCGGCCCATTTTGCCCCAATTCTGCCCCATTTTCCCCCAATTCTCCTTTATTTCCCCCATTTTGCCCCAATTCTGCCCCATTTTGCCCCACTTCTCCTTTATTTCCCCCATTTGCCCAATTCTGCCCCATTTTGTCCCAATTCTGCCCCATTTTGCCCCAATTCTTCTTCATTTCCCCCATTTTGTCCCAATTCTGCCCCATTTTTCCCCCAATTCTCCTTTATTTCCCCCATTTTGCATCAATTCTCCTTTATTTCCCCATTTTGCCCCAATTCTGCCTTATTTTGCCCCAATTCTGCCCCATTTTTCCCCAAATTCTTCTTTATTTCCCCCATTTTGCCCTAATTCTGCCCCATTTTGCCCCAACTCTGCTCTATTTCCCCCATTTTGCCCCAATTCTGCCCCATTTTGCTCCAATTCTGCCTCATATTGCCCCAATTCTGCCCCATTTTTCTCCCAATTCTCCTTCATTTCCCCATTTTTGCCCCATTTTGCCCCATTTTGCCCCAATTCTGCCCTATTTTGCCCCAATTCTGCCCCATTTTCCCCCCAATTCTCCTTTATTTCCCCCATTTTGCCCCAATTTCCTTTATTTTCCCCAGGGCCCCCAAATTCTCCTTTTTATTTCCCCCACTTTGCCCCAATTCTCCTTTATTTCCCCCATTTTGCCCCAATTCTGCCCCATTTGCCCAATCTCTTTTTCCCCCATTCTGCCTCAATTCTGCCCCACTTGCCCCAATTCTCCTTTATTTCCCCCATTTTGCCCCAATTCTGCCCCATTTTGCCCCCAATTCTCCTTTAATTCCTCCATTTTGCCCCAATTTCCTTTATTTTCCCCATTTTGCCCCCAATTTCCTTTATTTTCCCCATTTTGCCCCCAATTCCCCTTTATTCCCCCATTTTGCCCCAATTCTGCCCCATTTTGCCCCAATTCTCCTTTATTTCCCCCATTTTGCCCCAATTCTGCCCCACTTTACCCCAATTCTGCCCCATTCTGCCCCAATTCTGCCCCATTGTGCCCCAATTCTCCTTTATTTCCCCCATTTTGCCCCAATTCTGCCCCATTTTGCCCCAATTCTGCCCCATTCTGCCCCAATTCTGCCCCATTTTGCCCCAATTTCCTTTATTTCCCCCATTTTGCCCCAATTCTCCTTTATTTCCCCCACTTTTCCCCCTTTGCCCGATTTCTTTCCATTTCCCCCCATTTTTTTTCCCTTTCTCCGTTTCTTTTCTTCCCGTTTCCTGCCCCCCTTTGCCCGATTTTGGCCTTTTTTCACCCAATTTCTGTCCCTCAGCCCGGATCACCTCAACAGCCACGTGCGCCAGGTGCACTCCACCGAGCGGCCCTTCAAGTGCCAGGTAGGGCTGCCCCACAGCTGCCCCACAGCTGCCCCACGGCTGCCCCATAGCTGCCCCACAGCTGCCCCACGGCTGCCCCATGGCTGCCCCACAGCTGCCCCATCGCTGCTCCATAGATACCCCATAGCTGCCCCATAGCTGCCCCACAGCTGCCCCACGGCTGCCCCATAGCTGCCCCACAGCTGCCCCGTAGCTGCCCCCATAGATGCCTCATAGCTGCCCTAGCTCCCCACAGCTGCCCCACGGCTGCCCCATAGCTGCCCCACACCGCCCCATAGCTGGCCCCCCATAGTGCCCACCAGCTGCCCCATCTGCCTACTAGCTGCCCCATAGCTGCCCCATGGCTGCCCCATAGATGCCCCATGGCTGCCCCACAACTGCCCCATAGATACCCCAACCCCACCCCAGCGCCACATATCAGCCCCATAGATACCCCCAGCCCCACCTATCATCCTCCAGCCCCACATAGCAGCCCCATAGATACCCCACACAATCCCAGCCCCACCTATCAGCCCCATAGTACCCAGCCCCAATGCAGCACTCACCCCCCCACAAAGACACCCAGGCCCCCCATTATGAGCCCCATAGATACCCCCCCAAGCCCACCTTATCATCCCCCAGCCCCACATATCAGCCCCATAGTACCCCCGCCCCATGATCATTCTCCAGCCCACATAGCAGCCCCATAGATACCCCCAGCCCCATCTATCATCCCCCACAGCCCCACATAGCAGCCCCAATAGATACCCCCATAGCCCCACCTATCATTCTCCAGCCCCACATATCAGCCCCATAGATACCCCCAGCACCCATTATCCATTCTACCAGCCCCACATAGCAGCCCCATAGATACCCCCAGCCCCATCTATCATCCCCCAGCCCCACATAGCAGCCCCATAGATACCCCCAGCCCCACCTATCATTCTCCAGCCCCACATAGCAGCCCCATAGATATCCCCAGCCCCCATCCCAGCCCCACATAGAGGCCCCCCAGCGCCATCCCAGCCTCACATATCAGCCCCATAGATGCCCCCCAGCCCCACCCCAACCCCACCATCATCCCCCAGCCCCACATAAGCAGCCCCCAGCCCCACATAGCAGCCCCATAGATACCCCAGCCCCACATAGCAGCCCCCCAGCCCCACATAAGCAGCCCCCAGCCCCACATAAGCATCCCCCAGCCCCCACATAAGAGCCCCATAGATACCCCCAGCCCCACCCCAACCCCACCTATCATCCCCCAGCCCCACATAAGCAGCCCCCAGCCCCACCTATCAGCCCCATAGATACCCCCAGCCCCACATAGCAGCCCCCCAGCCCCACACCCTAAGCAGCCCCAGCCCCACATAAGCAGCCCCCAGCCCCACATATGAGCCCCATAGATACCCTCAACCCCACCTATCATCCCCCAGCCCCACATATCAGCCCCATAGATACCCCCAGCCCCACCCCAGCCCCACATAGAGGCCCCCAGCCCCATCCCAGCCCCACATAAGCATCCCCCAGCCCCACATATCAGCCCCATAGATACCCCCAGCCCCACCCCAACCCCACCTATCATCCCCCAGCCCCACATAAGCAGCCCCCAGCCCCACATATGAGCCCCATAGATGCCCCCACCCCCCCGCCCCCCCAGGCCCTGACCCCCCCCCCCGCCCCACAGACGTGCGAGGCGGCGTTTGCCACCAAGGACCGGCTGCGAGCCCACGCGGTGCGGCACGAGGACAAGGTGCCCTGCCACGTCTGCGGGAAGCTGCTCAGCGCCGCCTACATCGGAGACCACATGAAGGTGCACGGCCACGGCCCCACGCACGTCTGCGGCCTCTGCAACAAAGGTGGGGGCTTGGGGAGGGGGGCGGGGGGCCGTGGGTGGGGGGTGGTGGGGCTGGGGTGGGGGGATGAGGGGTTATGGGGTTGCAATGGGGGTTATGGGGCTGGAATGTCCTGCACTACCGTAGAGTTCAGACCTCCAGCACCATAGAGTCCAGGCCTACAGCCCCATAGAGTCCAGACTTCCACTACCATAGAGTCCAGACCTCCCGCACCATAGAGTCCAGATCTCCAGCCTCCCAGCTCCCAGCCCCGCACTACCATAGAGTCCAGACCTCCCGCACCATAGAGTCCAGACCTCCACACCTCCAGCACCATAGAGTCCAGACATCCACTACCATAGAGTCCAGATCTCCGCTACCATAGAGTCCAGACCTCCAGCACCATAGAGTCCAGATCTCCAGCACCATAGAGTCCAGACCTCCACTACCATAGAGTCCAGACCTCCAGCCCCATAGAGTCCAGGTCTCCACTACCATAGAGTCCAGACCTCCAGCACCATAGAGTCCCAATCTCCAGACCTCCAGCACCATAGAGTCCAGACCTCCACTACCATAGAGTCCAGACCTTCACTACCATAGAGTCCAGATCTCCAGCAGCATCGAGCCCAGACCCCCACCTCCACACCTCCCCCCAACTCTCCCCCCCCCCTCAGGCTTCACGACGGCGGCCTACCTGCGCGTCCACGCGGCGAAGGACCACGGCAGCACGCAGCCCCACGGCGCCCGTTCGCTGCGCTGCCGCCTCTGCGGCGTCCATTGCGCCACGGCCGCCCAACTGCGAGGCCACCTGCAGACCCACGGCCCGACCCACGACGCTTCCGGTCCGGCCCACGGCGCTTCCGGTCCCGCTCACGACGCTTCCGGTCCCGCCGCCGCAACTTCCGGCCCCCCCCACTGCGAAGGGGGAGGAGCGGCGGAGTTGGGGTGAATGGAGGTGGGTGGGGCTTTAAGAAAGGGGGCGTGGTTTCGTCGGCGGTGGGCGGGGCTTTAAGAAAAGGCGAGGATTAACTGGTGGGCGGGGCTTCAAGAAAGGGGGCGTGGTTTAGGCGGCGGCGGGCGGGGCTTTAAAGAAAGGCGTGGCTTCGCCGGCGGTGGGCGGGGCTATAAGAAAGGGGGCGTGGCTTAGCCGGTGGTGGGCGGGGCTTTAACAGAAGGGGCGTGGCTTAGCGATGGGCGGGGCTAAGGAAAGGGGGCGTGGCTTCAGTAGACGGGGCTTTGAAGGAAGGGGCGTGGCTTAGGTGCAAATGGGCGGGGCTAAGAACGGGGCGGGGCCAACGTAAGAACGTGGCCACGTGCTTGCAGAGCTATTGGCTGAACGGGAGTGGGCGTGGTCTGCGGTGGGTGGGGCTACGGAGTAGGAAAAACCGCGTGGGGGCGGGGCTTAAGGGGGCGGGCTTATGGAGGGGCGTGGTCTGATTGGCGGAGTTGTGGATAGGGGGCGTGGCTTACTACGAATGTGGGCGTGGCATGAGGGGGGCGGGGCTAAAGAAAGGGCGTGGCTACGGTGCGGTGCTATTGGCTGTGCTGGAGTGGGCGGGGCTTTTAGAGGGGCGTGGCCACGGGCGGGCGGGGCTTGAGAGAGGGGGCGTGGCTTGGAGGGGGGCGTGGTTTCGTGGCGGGCCCCATGGATGCGTGGGTCTGTGGGGCAGCACGGCGTTTTTCTCCCCACAGGTTTGGGGCAGCGCTGCCCTACAGCCGCCCCATGGATCCTCCCCACCCCTATGGGGCACACGGAGCGGGGGGCACAGGGCCGATGGGGGGCTGCCCCATAGATCTGGGTTGGCGCCTCTTAGACGTGTGGGGCTGCCCCATAGATCCAGATCAGCGCCCCACAGATCCAGACCAGCGCCCCGTAGATGTGTGGGGCTGCCCCATAGATCCGGATCAGCACCCCGTAGAACCAGACCAGCATCCCATAGATCTGTGGGGCTGCCCCATAGATCTGAGTCGGCGCCCCATAGATCTGTGGGGCTGCCCCATAGATGCGGCTCTGCCCCATAGATGTGTGGGGCTGCTCATAGATCCGGCTCAGCGCCCCATAGATGTGTGGGGCTGCCCCATAGATCCGGATCAGCGCCCCATAGAACCAGACCAGCGCCCCATAGATGTGTGGGGCTGCCCCATAGATCCGGCCCAGCACCCCATAGACGTGTGGTGCTGCCCCATAGATGTGTAACACGAATTCTGTGGGGCTGCCCCATAGATGCGGCTCAGCACCCCATAGATGTGTGGGGCTGCCCCATAGATCCGGATCAGCGCCCCATAGAACCGGACCAGCGCCCCATAGATGTGTGGGGCTGCCCCATAGCGCCCCCAGGCCCCGCCCACAGATGTTCCGAGGCCCCGCCCATCATTTTAAGCCCCGCCCCCGTTTTAAGCCCCGCCCACCTCCCCAATAAAACCGCGCTGCGGCGCCCCCCGGGGGGCGGGGAAAAACCGACAAACCGGAAGTGATGTCTATTGTCGCCGCCGCCAGCCGGAAGTGACGCTCAAACGCCTGCGCCGCGACCGGAAGTGCCCTCACCACGTGGCGCAGCAGCAGGAAAACGAAAGGAAACGCACGAAAAAAACCCCAAAAGCGACGAAATTCACCCCAAAAATCGCAACGGAGCGCCGAGGGGATGCGGGGGGGGGGGGGGGGGGGGGGCACGACGATTTGGGGCCGTTTGGGGGCAATTTGGGGTTACTCGGGGGCACCCAAATCCACCCCCCCCCCCCCCCCCCAATTTTGGGTCAATTTTACACCATTTGGGGTCCGTTTCCTCCTCCCACTCCCCCCCCCCCCCCCCCCTCCCGAATTTGGGTCAATTTTGAGCCATTTTGGGTCAACGCGTTCCCCCCCCCCCCCAGTCCCCATTTTGAGTCGCTCCGGCTTCATTTTGGGTTCATTTGGGGGAATTTTGGGCACGCTGACACAAATCCACGGCTCCATTTCTCTTCATTTTCGGTCAATATGGGTCAATTTTTTCCATTTTCGGTCCATTTGGGTCAGTTAGGGTCAATTCGGGCCGATTTCTCTCTGCTTGGGGTGGATTTGGGTCCATTTAGGGTCGATTTGTGACCATTTAGGATGGATTTCTCTCAGTTTGGGGTGGATTTAGGTGCATTTAGGGGGCATTTGGGTCCATTTAGGATCAATCTGGGCCGATTTCTCTCCATTTTGGGTCTATTTGGGTCCATTTGGGGCGGATTTGGGTCCATTTGGGGCGGATTTGGGTCCATTTAGGACGGATTTGGGCCCGTAGAGGGCAGATTTGTGTCCATTTGGGGGGGATATGGGTCCATTTAGGGCGCATTTGGGTCCATTTGGGTCCATTTAGGGTCGATTTGGGTCCATTTAGGGTCAATCTGGGCCGATTTCTCTCCGTTTTGGGTCTATTTGGGTCCATTTGGGGTGCATTTAAGTCCATTTAGGGTGGATTTGGGTCCATTTAGGATCAACTTGGGCCAATTTCTCTCCATATTGGGTCAATTTGGGCCGATTTCTCTCCGTTTGGGGTGGATTTGGGTCCATTTAGGGTGGATTTGGATCCATTTGGGGTGGATTTGGGTCCATTTGGGATCAATCTGGGCCGATTTCTCTCCATTTTGGGTCTATTTGGGTCCATTTAGGACGGATTTGGGTCCATTTGGGGTGGATTTGGGTCCATTTAGGGTGGATTTGGGTCCATTTGGGGTCAATCGGGGCCAACTTCTCTCCATTTTGGGTCAATTTGGGCCGATTTCTCTCTGTTTTGCGTGGATTTGAGTCCATTTAGGGTGGATTTGGGTCAATTTAGGGTGGATTTGGGTCCATTTCGGGTCAATTTGGGTCCATTTAGGGTGGATTTGGGACAATTTCTCTCCATTTTGGGTGGATTTGGGTCCATTTAGGGTCAATTTGGGCCAATTTCTCTCTGTTTGGGGTGGATTTAGGTCCATTTAGGGCGAATTTGGGCCAATTTCTCTCCATTTGGGGTGGATTTGGGTCCATTTGGGGTGGATTTGTGTCCATTTGGGGTCCATTTTGGGTCCATTTAGGGTCGATTTGGGTCCATTTAGGGTCAATTTGGGCCGATTTCTCTCAATTTTGGGTGGATTCGTGTCCATTTGGGGTGGAACTGAGTCCATTTAGGGCGGATTTGGGTCCATTTGGGGCAGATTTGGGTCGATTTGAGGCGGATTTGGGTCCATTTGGGGTCAATTTGGGCCGATTTCCCTCAATTTTGGGTGGATTTGGGTCCATTTGGGGTGGATTTGGCTCCATTTGGGGCGGATTTGGGTGGATTTGGGGCGGATTTGTGTCCATTTTGTGTCGCCCCCCTCACTCGGGGATGTCGATGACCAACTCGTCGTCGCCGTCCATCCCGTCGTCGCCGCTGCCGTCGCCGCCGTCGCTCAGCAGCCGCCGGGGGACGGTTTGGGGCACCGGGCCGGGGGCTTTGGGGGGGGGGGGGGGGGGCGGCCACGGGACCCCCCCCCCACCCGCGCGGGGGGGGGAACGGCAGCGACGGGGGCGGGGCGGCCGGCAGCTGCGGGGAGGAAAGGGTTAAGTGGGAGGGGGCGGGGCTTAGAAGGGGGCGGGAGGTTTACTAAGGGGGCGGGGTCTGGCAGCTACGGGGTGGAGCGGGGTTAGGAAGGGGGTGGGGCCTGCGCAGCTACGGGTGGGCCGGGCCTAGAAAGGGGGCGGGGCTTAACAAGGGGGCGGGGCTTAGTAAGGAGGCAGGGGCTGGCAGCTACGGGTGGGGGCGGGGCTTAGGAAGGGGCGGGGCCTGGCAGATACGGATGGAGGCGGGGCTTATCAAAGGGGGCGGGGCCTGGCAGCTATGGGGGGGGCGGGGCTTAGAAAGGAAGCGGGGCATAACAGATATGGGCGGGGCTTAGAAAGGGGGCGGGGCTTAATAGATATGGGTGAGGTTGGGTTTAGAAAGGGGCGGGGCCTGGCAGCTATGAGAGGGCGGGGCTTAGAAATAAGGTGGGGCTTAGCAGATATGGATGAGGCGGGGCTTAGGAAGGGGGTGGAGCTTAGCGAAAGGGGTGGAGCTTAGGGAAAGGGGTGGAGCTTTGCAGATATGGGTGGGGGAGGGGCCTAGGAAGGGGGTGAGGCTTAGGAAAAAGGCGGAAGCCTGGAAGTTATGGGTGGGGGTGGGGCTTAGAAAGGGGGCGGGGTCTGGCAGCTGTGGGTCAGAGCAGAGCTTAGGAAGAGAGTGGAGCTTAGGAAGGAGGCGGAGCTTAGGAAAGGGGCGGAGCTTAGGAAAGGGGCGGAGCTTAGCTATGGCTGAAGGCAGGGCTCAGAAAGGGGGCGGGGCTTGGAAAGGGGGCGGAGCGTGGCAGCTATGGGTGGGGGCGGGGCTTAGAAAGGGGGCAGAATCGGGATCTATGAGGTAGAATTTGAATCTATGGGGCAGAATTAAGATCTATGGTGCAGAATTGGGATCTATGGGGCAGGATTGAGATCTAATGGGGCAGGATCGGAATCTATGGGGCAGAATTTGAGTTTATGGAGCAGAATTAGGATCTATGGGGCAGGATCGGGATCTATGGGGCAGAACTGGGATCTACAGGGCAGGACTGGGCTCTACGGGGCAGAATCGGAATGTAGGGGGCAGAATCGGGATCTGTGGAGTAGAACTGAAATCTATGGGGCAGAATTGAGATCTATGGAGCAAGATCGGGCTCTGTGGGGCAGGATCAGAACCTATGGGGCACAATTTGAATCTATGGAGCAAAATTAGGATCTATGGGGCAGGACTGGGATCTATGGGGCAGGACCAGGATCTATGGGGCAGGACTGGGATCTATGGGGCAGGACTGGGATCTATGGGGCAGGATCAGGATCTATGGGGCAGGATCAGGATCTATGGGGCAGAATGGATCTTGGGGCGGATTTGGGCCTTGGGGGCACGGGGGTTAGGGGATCTATGGGGGGGGAGGGGGGACATGGGGGGGGGGGTACCCAAGGGCCCCCCCCCCCCCCCCCCCCCCTCCCCGGGGGGCCAGGCCCCCCCCTAAACTTTTCCCCCCTCCCCCCCTCCCCCGGGGCCCCCCGGGGGGTGGGGGCTGACCACAAGATGGCGGCTCACACCCCCAAAAATGGCAACCGCCTTCCGATGGGCGCCCAACCCCAAGATGGCGGCCTCCTTCCCCCAAGATGGCGGCCCTCAACCCCCCCGAGATGGAGGAACCCACACCCCAAGATGGCGGCTCCCAACCCCCCCCCAAATGGTGGTCCCAAACCCCCCCCTGCGCCCCCAAGATGGTGGCTCCCAACCCCCCCCCCAAGATGGCGGCTCCCACACGGGGGCAGCCATCTTGCCGGCAGTGACTCACGGTGCTCAGGTAGGAAGTGGGTGGAGCCAGGCTGGGGGCGGGCGGCGGTGAGGCTCCGCCCCCTGTGGGGCTGCGCTTCCTATTGGATGGGGGAGGGAAAGGCAGAGTGTGGCGGCCATGTTGGGAAAAAAGAGGGCGGGGCTTCCGTAGGCCACGCCCACTCTGATTACCTTTTAAGGGGAGGCGGCTCCGCCCCTTTTGGCGTCTCCCCATCGCTGTCAGAGGAGGCGGTGGCGTCGGAGTCTGTAAGTCGCGATATGAGTCACGATACGACACCACGATGTGTCGTGATACATCCAGATACAACAATTAGTCAGATATGTTTCGAACCGGCCGAATTGTCATATACGTCAGCTCTCACGGCAAGCCGGCCGTAGCGTGACATGTCCTAAAACGTCGTGTCGCAACATGATATGCCATAACGCATCGTGATATATCACGACATGTTGTAAAACATCACATAATATCGCTCTACGTCACCACCTCCCGCAACACATCGCGATATATACCATATTACGGTTTGCCAAAAATGCGCCACAGTATGCTGTAATATATCGCAATATGCAATTGCAATTATTGCCGATACAGCACAACATGTTGTGATACAGCGTCAGTTCTAAAGTTATCCCACAACAAACCAAAATATACCGTAACATGTTATGATACGTTACTATATGACAATCCAGTTAGTCACATATATCTGAGTACATGAATATCGCGATACTTACCCAATGATCTTTAACCTTTCTTCCGTACCTGAGGAATGTTCCACGTCTTACGCAGCAGCCGGTCCAGGAGGAAGCTGTGGGGCACAAAGGGGGCACGGGGGGGGGTTTTGGGGGGCACAGGGGTCCTGGGGGGGGTTCTGGGGGTCCTGGGGGGCACAGGGGGGGGTTGGGGGGCAAATGGGGGTCCTGGGGGCCCTAGGGGGGGTTCTGGGGGCAACGGGGGGCAAGGAGGGTTGGGGGGCACAGGGGGGTTGGGGGCCGGGGGGTCCTAGGGGGTTATGGGGGCCGTGGGGGGCCAGGAGGGTCCTTGGGGGGCCTGGGGGGGCCCAGGAGGGGTCCTGGGGGGCACATGGGGGGTCACGGGGTCCCATGGGGGGTTGGGGGGCACTTGGGGGTCCTCTGGGGCCCTATGGGGGTCCTGGGGGCACGGGAGGATCCTACGGGGGTCCTTGGGGTGGTTCTGGGGATCCAAACACAGGGCACTAGGGGCAAGCTATGGGGACTATGGGGCATTATGGGCTATCTACGGGGCGGCTGTGGGGCAGCTTGGGGCAGCTGTGGGTTGTTATGGGCTCTCTATGGGGCAGCTGTGGGGCAGCTGTGGGGCGGCTGTGGGGCCGCACCTCTTATCCCGTGAGACGCGCAGCAGGCGGCGCTGTGCGCGGCGCAGCTCCTCCTGGAAGCATTCCTGCTCCTATGGGGGGGGCGGCCCCACAGAAAGGCCTCAGCCCACAGCCCTGCCCCATAGCCTGCCCCATAACCCTGCCCCATAACCCAGTCCCATAGCCACCCCCATAACCCTGCCCCCTAACCAGCCCCATAACCCGACCCCAATAACAGACCCATAACCCTGCCCCATAACCCGGCCCCATAACTGACCCCACAACCCCACCCCACAGCCCTGCCCCATAACGCCGCCCTTTCACCCAACCCCACATCCTGGCCCCATAACAACCCCCCAAACCCCGCCCCCCATAAAACCCGGCCCCCTAACCGGCCCCAACCCTGCCCCCAAATCCCCACCCCTACTACCCCACAACCCCGTCCCATAACCCGGCCCCATAACCCCGCCCCAAATCCCCGCCCCATAACCGGCCCCACAACCCGCCCCATAACCCCCCCCATAACCCCGCCCCTAACCCCCCCATAGCCCTGCCCCACAACCCAGCCCCATAACCCAATCCCTAACTCAGCC